>JADBJO010003290.1:125000-167500 GCA_016801955.1 Conus betulinus
AAACAATCAAAAATGATGTTATTGTTTGGCGTGAATATCTGTGAAGGTTTCTTTCACGACAAATGATCGGTAACAAGTAGCTTGACGGAGTCTCTTAAAAAAGTACGTGACATTAACGCATCAACACCACACTGCGCCGTAGGAATAACTTAGACATAGGGCCTCTATAGTACCAGCGTGCCAACGAACATTACGTAATGGACAACAGTACATTCAGGGGAGTTCCCACAATAATATGACTGATTTTTGTGTTGTTGTTGTAAATTTTGATTTTTCGGACATTTTAAAGTTTACCAGGTTTCAAACCACTTTTTCTATTGCGTCATAAACAGCAGCAACTTTTTTTTAACAAGTCATACATGCACAGTGTACCACGTAAGACGTGTAGCTTCTGACAAAACTGCAAGTTCTGGGTAACAGTGTTATCTCAGTTGCAGCCTCCCTCATACAATGCTATTTTTGTTGCTGTTGGTGCAACCTGCTTCACAACTCAGCTGTAAACCCCAACATTAAATATTCATTTGAAATCTTCAGCTTTGTGCAAGAATCACTTAACTCAGCTGTAAACTCCAACATTAGATATTCATTTGAAATCTTCAGTTTTGTGCAAGAATCACTTCCAATACTTGTAAATTGAAAGTAGCCTACTCAAGTGGTTTACGCCACTGGCCTCAGATCTAACCACTGCTTTAGCAGTAGCCTATAGTACGCACGCTTGACGGGTCTTTATTCGTCGGTGAAGGTAAGATCGACAGATTTGTTTTGGCGAGGCTTTAGGCTCCAGATCTGTCTGTCAAGTCAAGTCAAGTCAAGTCAAGTCAAGTAAACTTTATTATCTCAATTTGAGAAATTAATTTGTGGTCACACATTCACAGCAAATAAACAATAATTTAGCCACATTACCCATTTTCTCACATATGACATACATTCATATAGAGGAATTTGGATTTCAATTAAACATCTTCTCGGTTCATGAAATCAATGGACAGGGGAATAAAACTTTGTTTAAATCTGACACTTCTGCATTTAACCGATCGATATCTTCGTCCTGACTGAAGAAGGTCATACTGATTTGCAAGAACGTGGGTCTGGTCATAATCTTCTTCGCTTTACAAACAACACGGCACCTGTATAGCTCACTCAGACTTTTTTGTCTCTCACCAACGATTTTTCCTCCCACGTTCACCACTTTCTCAAGCACATTTCTGCTCTTCACAGTCAACCCACCATACCAACACATAAATGAGAAAGTTAGAACAGATTCCAAGAAGCATGAATAAAATGTCCGAAGAATGTCAGTATTCACATGAAATGATCGCAGCTTGCGAAGACAATATAATCTGGTTTGACATTTTTTGTGGACATACTCAACATGGGATTTAAAATTCAGCTTATTATCTATAAAAGTTCCTAAATATTTGTATGATTCAACACGTCTACTTCAGCACCTTTGATAAAAAGTGGTGGTACAGCTTTTGGATTCTTTCTAAAATCAATCAACATTTCTTTCGTTTTTGTTACATTCAGATCAAGATAGTTATGATCGCACCAGTCAACAAATCTTTGAACCTCCTTGAAGTAAACAGAATCAGAGTTGGAAAGATCCACAAGTGCTGAGTCATCTGAATATTTAATGTACAAAGTTGAATCACTTCCTGAACAATCATTTGTGTACAGAGTAAAAAGCACTGGTGATAAAACAGTACCCTGGGGTGCGCCAGTTGAAATGACTCTGGAAGACGAAACAACACTTTGATATCGAACAGACTGTGTCCTCTGTGTAAGAAAATCAATTATCCAAAGAATGAGCTTGTTACCCACATTTATGTTAATGAGTTTCTTTGCCATCAGATGTGGTTGTATGGTGTTGAATGCTGATGAGAAATCAATAAAGAGAATGCGTACAAAGGAGGCAGGTTTTTCGAGGTGTGAAAAAGCATGATGGAGAAGTGTGAGTGTGGCATCATCTGTTGATCTGTTCTGTTGGTATGCGAACTGAAACGGGTCTTGTACTGTGTAGTATCTTTTAAAACATAACCGAGGACAATTCTTTCAAGACATTTCATTGCAACAGATGTGAGGGCAACTGGTCGGTAATCATTTAAACAGCTTGGGTTGCGTTTTTTGGGAACAGGACATACAGTGGCATTTTTCCATAAAACAGGAATTATACATTCTCTAAGTGACCAGGTAAACAAACGACTGTAAACATAGGAGAGCTGAGAAGCACACACCTTCAACAATTTTCCACAGATATTATCAGGGCCCATTGCCTTTCTCACATTTAAACGTTTGAAAAAAAAACTGAACATCATTTTCCTCAATCACAACAGAATCACTTCCATCAACATCGTTTTTTAACATTGCTTTGGAGTTCTTCCTTCACTTCCTTTAATTCTTTACTAAAATCTTTATCATCAAATCTACAGTAAAAATCGTTCAGCTTTTCTGCAAATTGCTTCTGTTCTTTTGCTGTTTTTTTGTACTACTATATTTTGGTTTGAACATTTTCCTGAACCTGATAAAACCTTTATTCCTTTCCATGCATCTCGCATATTTCCATTCTGGAACATGTTTTCGACTTTTCTCTTGTAAGCTCTCTTTGTTCTTCAATCTCCGTTTGCAGTTTCTTTTGTACAACCTTACGATCGCTTTTATTGCCTGATTGAAAAGCTCTTTTTTTCTCATTTAGAGTTATTTTCAGAGATTTTGTAACCCAAGGTTTGTTGTTGGGAAATATTTTGATAGTTTTAGTAGGTACAATCATGTGTTCACAGAAAGAAATAGCTGGGAAATAACATCGGTGGCTTCGTTAATGTCAAAACTAGAATTCAAAAACAAATTCCAATCTGTACATTCAAAACAAGCCTGTAATTCATCAACACTTTCTTGTGTCCAACACTGCACTTGCTTTTTAGTGATAGGTTGTGTTTTCACTTTTGGTCTGTAAGCTGGCAAGAGATGAATGGCATTGTGATCAGACTGACCAACAGGGGGGAGCTGAACACACTTGTATGCAGATGGTATATTACAGTAGCATAAATCAAGTATTTTATCCTTTCTTGTAAAACATGACACATACTGTTTACAGTCTCTGCTATCTGTCTCTCTCTCTCTCTCTCTCTCTCTCTCTCTCTCTCTCTCTCTCTCTCTCTCTCTCTGGAAAAGAATGTGGAAGAAAAAGTAGACAGGCTGGAATCCTTTTCGAGAGGGGACAGTTTGAAATTCTTTGGAATTGCAGAATCAGCCGGAGAGACTTACACTTCGTGTGCTCAGAAAGTGGTGGACACATTACCGGATATAATTCCAGAGAAAGACTGGTCGCTCTCTGACATCATCCGCTCTCACCGCCTTGGTCCTCAGCGTCCTAGTAATGGTGACACCACATCTAGACCCCGCCCTCTGATCGCCCGGTTCCTGCGATGGGGGGACAAGATGGATGTACTGACCAAGGGTAAAGAAAGGCTAAAGCAGAAAGGGGTGAAGGTGGCCAGTGATCAAACCACCAGACGGCAGCAAATCAAGGAGCATCGTCATCAGGGAATGCACGCGTACTTCAGAGGCGACAGGCTGATCGTGACGGGGCTCATTCAGCGTGCCGCCAACACATCCAGTATCGCCCCACTTCAACCATGTGATTTGGAGGATGTCAACAATACAGCAAATAACACACCAGGGCAGACAAAGTGTGACACTGAGCAGTATAAACAGCATGTGCCTATGAATTATGCTGATGCTGCCAAGTCAACATCCAATGGAATGAGTGATGCACGTGATTTTCGCAAGTCGCCACACACCCCTCCATCTGACAAGTCACACCAAGAAACACGTGCCAGTGACGTTAGTCGGCGACACCACGGGGTTTCCCCTCGAAGCCAGCGCTCTCATGTCTCTATCGCGTCACACGCATGCACTCCTTCAACAGCTCCACCCTCGTCCACCACCCCCTCTCTTAGCGGTAAACATGTGAATAATGACAACACAGAGGTGCGAAGCTATAACATGCGTGTACGTGGTCAGTCTGCTGCCTCTGCAAACCAAAGCAAAATTCAGTCACGACTGACGGATAGGGCTAAGTCCAGTCAAGTTTTAAATCACTCAGCCCGTAGGCCTAGTCACACTAAAAACAGAGTTGATTCTTCCCAGTCTCCCTTGCGTCATACCTAGGAATTCGGCCCGGCCCATTGCACTGTGTTTAATAACGATACGGAGGTTGACAATTCGTTAGAAAACACCGACAGTCAGTTGACGAAATGTATCACGTTTTATCATACAACATTGAAGGTCTAGCACGTATTTATGAGCCTGATATGCAATCTTATATTTGTACATTTGATTTTGTTCTTCTTGTGGAAACATTCAGTCGAACTTTCCCAGCACTCATTTTTCCCCAACACAAAGCCTACGTTTCTCCTGGTGTAAGTCTGTCTGATGCTTCCACTGCCCGTTTGTCCGGAGGTGTTGTATTTCTCGTAAGAACAGTACTTGGAGCTTATGTTGAACGTATTGATATTGAGTATGATAATTTAATTGTTTTGAAAATATCTAAAACTCTGCTTTGTACTGAATGTGATATTGTTATAGTGGGCGTCTACCTCCCTCCTCTTGGTTCTGCGTATTATAAAGATACTGAAATTGTCAATGGAGTGGCTCTGATTGAGCAATGTTTACTGGATCTTATTGAAATGTTAGGTGATGTTCACACATTTTATGCGGTGACTTTAATGCTAGAATTGGCATCGAAAATCCTCATGATGATATTGTGCCGGATGAGTTTATTGATGACTCTCATTTTGAGTCGAATTGCTCCAATGTTCGTCAGTCAATGGATCATACGGTAAATAATTTTGGTAAATATCTTATTAATGTATGTGAGCAGTTTAGTTTATCTGTCCTCAACGGACTGTTAGCTGGTGACTCGTCAGGAAAGTTTACGTATATATCAACCGCTGGTTGCAGTGTTATTGATTTTTTTCCTGGTGTCAATAACTTGATGTCTATGTGCTCTTCTTTGAAAGTTGAGGACAAAATAGAGTCAAAGCACATGCCAGTGGAATTAAAAAATGTCATTTTCTAGTTCTACAAAATCTACTAGCAGAAGTTTACCAGGAACTTATTGTATTTCTAAATATGTGTGGAATGATGATATGAATCAAGATTTTGTTCAAAGCATTTCCTCGACGAGGTTACCTATTGTTTTAATGAAGCAATACAGTTAATTGATTTTGATATTAAATGTTGCCCTAGAAAAATTTAACGAAGGCTTGTATACAGCTGGACAATGCATGAAAAAGAATATTGTAATAGGGTAAAAAGGAACCAGTTATGGTATGATCTGGAGTGCAGACAAAGCAGGACTTCCTTGAGAAGACAGTTGAGATTATCCAATTCAAAGCATAATGACGCAGACAGACTAGCTTACAATGAGAAAAGAAAACAGTACAAGGAGTTGCTGCGAAACAAGAAAGCTGCATTTAAACAAAATGTTTTACAGACTCTTCAGAAAAACATGATGAATAATCCAAAAACCTTTTGGGGTACGGTAAAGTCTTTTATTTCAAAACGGTCAGTACAAAATGAAATTACTCCTAAAGAGTGGTACAATCATTTCAACAATTTGTTCAATTCGGCGCCTGATGGCGCGTGTTAAATGGCGATATTGATCTCACGTTTGATATTCGTTCATCTGATGCGGTCGGAGATGATGGTGTTGATAGATACCACGAAAATGTTGACAACAATGTTGATATGGATGAAAATGATAATAACGATGAATGCTTTAGTGATAATGACGATGATAATAATACTGATGTTCTCGAGCGGGATATTGATGAAAGTGAGGTTAAGGAAGCTATTTCAGTTTTAAAAAGAAAGGTAAAGCAGCTGGTCCAGATGGAATCAGTGGTGAATTTTTCAAATTTTCTTCAACACAAATGATGCATTTTTCTTGTGAATTTTTTAACACACTTTTTTCATCTGGAGTATACCCTGATGCATGGACTGAGTCTGTCATTCAACCACTACATAAGAAAGGTGACATTGCCATTCCTGACAACTACAGGGGAATATCGTTGCTGAATATTAGTAGTAACTCTATAGCTATATACTAAATAAGAGACTTTCTCAATGGATCGAAGAAAATAAGGTAGTGCATGAGACTCAGGCTGGTTTTCGAAAGGGATATAGTACTATTGACCAGATTTTCATTCTTACAGGATTAATCCAAAAACAGTTACTAAAACATAAGAAACTTTACGTAATCATAGACTTTAAGAAGGCGTTCGACTGCGTAGTGAGAGAAAAGCTTTGGTTATTCTCAAGAAAAATAAAATTAAAGGTAAAATGCTGAATGCAATAAGAAGTATGTATCGTGTTGTTAAGGCTAAAGTAAGAGTTGGTGGGGATTTTACTGAGACTTTTATGTGCCACGTGGTCTCAAACAAGGAGATACCTGTAGCCCTGTACTTTTTTCCATATTAATTAATGAATTGGCAGATGAGATTATACATGCAGGAAAACATGGTATTCAACTTAAATCCCGACTTTGTTGAAATTTGGATTCTCCTTTTCGCTGATGACGTTGCACTTTTCAGATACTGTAAGTGGCTTACAAACCCAGCTTAATATCTTGTGGCGTGTCTCTCAACAGCTTGACCTCACTGTTAATATGGAGAAAATCAATATTGTCATTTTTAGAAATGGTGGTTATATTTCAGTACGCGAAAGATGGCTATACGGAAGTCAGAATATTTCAATTGTCAATATGTATAAATACCTTGGTATGTTTCTTTCAACTCGGTTGTCATATACACATACTCTTGAGGATATGGCAAGCCGCGCAAAAAAGGGTGTAATTGCTCTGTTCAGACTTTTGTGGTCATTGGAAATACTTCACCTGATGTATTTTAAAAACTTTTTGACTGTCAGATTCAGCCCATATTGACTTATGGTGCTGAAATTTGGGGGTTGTTGTGCAAATCTTAATCCAATAGAATCTGTTCATCTTTTTTCCTTAAAAAGATTTTTGAATGTCAAAATTCATTCTCCAAACACATTAGTATATGGTGAAACTGGTCGATACCCGCTTGCTATTAATGCCAATCTTAAATGTGTGAAATATTGGTTACGTGTTTTGAGAACGCCTTCAAACAGACTTCCCTTAAAATCTTATAACATGTTGCTAGCCATGCATAATCAAGATAGATTAACTTGGGCTTCCTCTGTATGCTTTTTCTCTATATCGTTATGGTTTTGGTCATGTGTGGCAAAGCAGGGTTTTGGTGATTGTAATATGTTCCTATCTATTTTTAAACAGAGACTGGTTGAATGTTACCAACAGGATTGGCATTTTGAAATAACTACAAGAGACCGTTTCTCTTTCTATAGCTCATTTAAATCAACATTGTCTATTAGTTCATATTTATTTAATGTTAAACATATAACTCTACGGAATGCATTGACAAGAATTAGGTTGGGTGTGTCCTCATTGAGACCTCACCGTTTGCGACATCGCCATAATGTTTCTGTACAGAGTCTAAATTGCCCATTCTGTCCATGTGTCAAAGAAACCGAGGTCCATTTCATTCTTATTTGTCCAAAACATAAAGAACTCCGAGAAAAATATATTCCACGTAAATTCTATAACTACCCATCAAGTTTTAGATTATCTGTCCTAGTTGCTAACGAGAACAGTTTTATTATAAACAACCTTGCAAATTACGTCTATAGAGCACTACAGATGAGAAGACAGTCAGCTGTACTGACGATGTATAATTTGCTGTATGTTCAGTTTCTTCATCCCTTCCATTATTGTGCATCTATCTATTTTATGCCTATACAAAATGAACTGTCGACCTTAACCCTTCGAGCTAGTTCGCAAATGCCACTTGTCCACTGCCTTTCGCGCTGTTTTCCGAGTATCAACCTACTGCATGAACTGCAATTTCCATGCTTGTCAATCCTCTGGTCTTCCTGGCTTAGAACGAAGTCGCTATATCACAGTGCCCCAACAATGTTTATTTACCTTTCAGAAACTGGCTTTAGCCAACGAGTCGAGTTAAAAACAACGGTCTGGGGGCTTCCGCTCAAAGAACAGTGTCGTTGATGTCTTTCAGAAAGACAGTAACTTAAGATTCATCCCCTGATTACCTCTCTCTCTCTCTCTCTCTCTCTCTCTCTCTCTCTCTCTCTCTCTCTCTCTCACACACACACACACACACACACACACACACACACACACACACACACACACACACACACACACACACACACCCCAGCCTCTCTCTTCTCTTTACCCCTCCACACACACACACACACACACACACACACACACACACACACACACACACACACACACACACACACACACACACACAGCGTAAAGTTTGTAAATTGCTGATTTTCATAAAGCGGCTTTGTGCGTCTGCCGCTTCACTGCACCTGCACCTCTACACAGTCCAGCTTCTCCCTTCCCTCGTGCTAATTTCCGAACGCCATTGCCTGTATCCAGTTATCCCAATAACTTTGGCATGAACTGCAGTTTACGTGTCTGTGGTCCGAATTTACTGCATCAGTGTGCTTAGTCCAATGATGCTGATCACCCACCTAGAAACCTTGCCATTAGCCTATGTGCTGAATGAAGACGAATGACCGGTTATCAGGCACGCACTGTGCTTAATGAACAAATGTACTGGTAATGTCTTGAGGAAAGACAAATTGGTAACTCAAGAATCATCCCTTCAAAAACCCTTCCTCATACTCTCTGTCTGTATGTCTGTCTGTCTCCCTCTCTGTATGATTGTTGTCTGTCTGTCTCTCTGTTTGTCTCTCTCTCTCTCTCTCTCTCTCTCTCTCTCTCTCTCTCTCTCTCTCTCTCTCTCTCTCTCTTTCTTCTTTTTTTTTCTCCCCCCCTCCCCCCAGTTCTTTCTGTCTGACTGCCTTCCTCTGTGGATGTGCTCTCTCTCTCTCTCTCTCTCTCTCTCTCTCTCTCTCTCTCTCTCTCTCTCTCTCTGCCAGTCTGACTGTACGAGAGTTCGTTTTGTCTGTGTCTCTCAGTCTCTGTCCCTGTCTGTCTGTACGAGAGTTCGTTTTGTCTGTCTCTCAGTCTCTGACCCTGTCTTTCTGTCTGTCTCTTTTCTTTCTCTCTTTATGTCTGGCAGTCTGTATGAGTGTTTTGTCTGTCAGTCTGTCTCTGTCTTTGTCTGTCTCTGTCTCTCTCTCTGCCTCTGTCTCTGTCTGCCTCTCTCTCTCTCTCTCTCTCTCTCTCTCTCTCTCTCTCCTCTCTCTCTCTCTCTCTCTCTCTCTCTCTCTCTCTCTCTCTCTCTCTCTCTCTCTCTCTCTCTCTCTCTCTTCCCACTCCCCCACCTCTCTGGATGTGAGTCTCTTTCTCTAATTTGTCTGGCCGATTAATCTGTCCGCATCCTCGATCACCCTTCTTAACTTCTTTTTTTTATGAACACATCTGTGAAATGTTACATTTACAGCACAGTTTTAGTTTGGATTCCCGATTATGTTGGCATTCAAAACAGTAAGCTGGTTGAATGCCACAAGTAAAGAATTGCATATATTCTTTATCCCTCACATCGAACTGACACAAAGTTCAGACTCACGTCAAATACATCTCGCAAGAGAAATGGAACATGTTGACAGACAAGAAGCTCTTTTAGAATCTCCGAGACCCTCGGGAAGTTTTACCATTTACCATTGCTGGCAAATTACTACACAGACTTTACTATTTAACACCCACTAGCACATTAGGTGAAGCAACTCTGTGGCGTATTCCAAGCATTGAACCACCCACCATAAAAACAGGCTGCAGAGTGTTGGTAGGCTACTTAGAGGATGTCAGACATAAATACTCTATCGCAGTCTTCATGAAAACCTTGCTGAGAGATGTTCCACAAGATTCGATATTTTGATGTAAAGTTTTATCGGAAGAAAGATTGTTAACCTATTTGAGTGCCTTTTAGAAAATCTGTTATGCTATGTTGTTAAAAAGTACTTTTTTGTACGATTTTCCTGCATCAGTGTGCTGCGCTGATGTCGTTTACCTACCTAGACAGCTGGCTCTGAATTAATGTGCTTAATAAAAAGACTGACGGTTCATAACCGAGGTCGGTCCACAGCTTGATAGACCGATATGCCAGTAATATCTTTATGAGACGCAAGTGAATCAGTGTTTGTCGCTTCTCTGTCCGTCTGGTTATCTGTTTGTCTCTCTTCATACCTTTTCATACTCTCCTCTTCGATCTGTGTGCCTGTTGTTTCACTTTGGAATTTTCCATCTCTCAGTATAGAGACTTGACACAGCAATATAGCTTAAAACCGGGAAGATTCTGTTTGCCACATCTCGGGTTTATTTCAAGATTGGTTACCTCCCTCCCCGCCGACCTCTCTCTGTCTATATGTCTCTCTCTCTGTCTGCCGACCAGTCTGTCTGCCTGTCTGTCCATCTGTGTCTGACTGTCTCCCCCCTCCCCCCCCCCCCCCCCCCCCCCCCCCCGCCGTCTGGTTGCTTGTACATTGTGTGTGGGATGGGTGGGGGGGAGGGAGTGTGCATAAGAGCGTGACAGGTGGTTGAGTGTTGAGGGGAGTTGTTTTCATTTAAAATTAAGTTTACGCCGATCCTGAGCGAATTGAGTGACTAATTCTATTAAAGCAACATACTGAGGTCTTTTTTATTCATCTATCACACACACACACACACACACACACACACACACACACACACACACACACACACACACACACACGCGCGCGCGCGCATGTGATTTGGCTTGGATAGCAAAGTGGTTAGCCTTCTGTTATATACCGGCAGGAAAATTTTAAGACTGCTCTAGCATTTTCGTCTTTTGTGACAAGAAAACTCTGCATTTTGACGACTTGCACAGTAGTGCAATTCGATACAACAAACATCAACACATGTATAGCCGTATGATTTCGTCGTATTGTGTACATATGTTTGGGGAATTTACAATGAGTATGACAAAACTGGGGGGAAAAGTAAAAGAAAAAAGAGAATATATTAAAATGTTCAGTTCATATATTTGTCGTAGTTAACCATGGTGTTAGTGTGGCTGCATACCAAAAAGTAATGAGTCAAGGCCTTGCATAGAGAGTCGAGTACATACAGACAAGTACAACTGCATGTTTTGAGAATTTTCTTGTGTCTGAAAGTTGATTTACTTTCTTTTCTTTCGTAAGCCCATCGAGGTACATGCCAGGTGGTTCCACGCAGACAGATTAAAATGAAAGGAGTGGAACTGTTTTGGGGAAACCACCTGGGCGCAAAGATAGGGTCACGTGTGAGTGCGAAGGCTTGACATGTGACGTCAGGTAAAGGGTAGTTCTGTTTCTAGAGTGTGAATGATTTCATCGGGAGAACTCCCTACAAACAAGTGAAAGGATTTCGAGAGGGTGGGGGGTGGGGGATGGAGAGGGTCATTTGATCTGTTATCAGTTCAATATCCGTTTTTGGCTCAAATTTGTGCAACACATCAACGTGCTTTCAAGGATTAAAAAGCGATTTAGAGCAAAATCTAAATTGTGGCGTGTTGTCAGTGCAATGACCAAAGAGCGACAACTCGCGCGCGTGCGAAATCAAAGTCTAGGGGGGTTGTCTTTGACGACACGCCGATATGTTGAAGCAATAGTGGGGAGTACAGGTCTTGGAATGTTGAGTGGAAAAAAAAACATGGCGAGCGAGCATGAATTCGTGCCAGAGTATGCTGATAAATCATGTTTGAAAATAATTTGTAATAAAAGAAACTATTTCAACTGTGGTATCGGAAGGTCAGGTATCCAAGTACGATCTGGTGTGTGATTGTCAGATGAAAATGACCCCCCCCCCCCCCTCTCAGATGAAAATGACCCCCCCCCCCCCTCTTTCCCCACAGCTTTGATGAAAAAAAGGAGCACTCCCACCCCCTCCCTCCGCTTTTAAAAAAAGAAAGAAAGAAAGAAATGTGTATACACATCTTGTAACAATATACACTCGTTTTAGTAAAAAGGAACATCCCCACCCCCTCCCTCCAGTTTAAAAAAAAAAAGAAAGAAATGCGTGTACACATTTTGTAACAATATACACTCCTTTTTAGTTCAAAAGTACACCAAGCACCCAGTTTTACTGTGAACAGTTCTACAGCATACGCACTGATGCTGCGCAGTTTGTTCCAACGCGGCAATTTGTTCCAATGGTACAAATTGCCGTACCGACTGCGGCAATTTGTTACAATTTTTTCTTTTGGTACATTTTGCCGCACCTGTACCTGTTAAAGGAGATAGAGGTTGAAAAAATCAAACTTGTAATATTTAGACATTAAGATTAACACATTCGGGCCAATCGAGGAGGCATATTTTTGTGCCATCTTCCGACCACCATCGACACCTCCCGACACCCCACCCCGACCCTCCGACACCCATCCTCGACATGGGAAGGTATATTTTGTGCCATCTTCCGACCACCACCGACACCTCTCGACACCCCAGACCTGACACTTCGACACCCATCCCCGACACGGGTGCGTATCGCTATCGCTACGTCTCTCTAGCTCTACATTACGTTGGCAGTATGACCAAAATCACCATGTTACGTTATCACTACGATATTATGTCATTAGCACCATGTCTCAACACAACTACGATCGTTTAGCACTACGGCCGCTATCGCTACTGTCGTGGGGTATGCATCTGCATCTGTCCCCTGCCTAAAAGTATTGCCGCTACTCCCCTATTTGTTCGAAAAATACCCTTCTCCCCCCCCCCCCCCCCCCCTTCCCCCACCTCCCCTTCTCCACCACCGTGCGTGCGTGTGGCGGGCGTTGCGCGTTGCGTCGCGTGCATGTGTGTGTGTGTGTGTGTCGTTCGTTCGCACTTCTGTTTGAACGTCTGTTCACTTTGAGTGATATTAACGTGTGTGTGTGTGTGTGTGTGTGTGTGTGTGTGTGTGTGTGTGTGTGTGTGTGTGACCTGAGGGCAGAGGAAAGCAAACAGTTTCTTAAAGTTAACAGTTTACTGTGATGGTTGTGAAATTCGCGTAATGAGCTTTCGCGTTTCTTTTGGACGCAAGTGTGTACTGATTGTTGATTCAATTATGATTTTTGCGATGTTGATAACAGTCGTCACAGGGCAGTCGTTACAGGACTGCTCTAAAGGCAGGTGAAGACAGTGCTTCTCTGGGTCCTCCCCAGCACCTTCGGGTCTTTCTTTTTCTTCTTTGCCTTAACTAGGCTGACCCTGGAGAAAGGTCCAGTGACGGTGAGGAAAGACCCACTGACCACAGGGAAAGTCCTGTTGACAGTGGGAAAGACTACAACTTTGGATTCTCTCTTGAGAGAGCACATAAGACCGTATGGCGAAAGCTTGGCTGTGTCTGGAGTGGCACTGTCTCATCTGTCCGTGGGCAGGGGTGGTTGGGTCTGTGGGGTGTGCTCGACAGCTGGAGGGTGGGTGTTTTTCGCCGGTGGGTTCTGCAGTCATGAAATACGGGCTGGTACACCCATGGGGATGCTACTTTAAGGCTGTTATGAGTTGCATCCTGTAGTCTGATTTACCTCTGTTCAGGAGCAGTTATGTCCCTTGATATCTTAATGGAGTGTCCTGCGCATGCCTGTACCCATCGTCAAACACAGCGCAGGCCTCCAAGGGTGGTACAGGACTGCTCTAAAGACAGGTGAAGACAGTGCTTCTCTGGGTCCTCCCCAGCACCTTCGGGTGTTTCTTTTTCTTCAGTCGTCACGCACGCACGCACGCACGCGCGCGCGCACACACACACACACACACACACACACACACACACACACACACACACACACACACACACACACATATATCACCACCACCCACCACCACCACTACCACCATCATCATCATCATCATCATCATCATCATCATCCCTTGGCAAACGGACAAACGCAGGAAAAAAGCTTATTTTGATTCTGTTTTATTTTCTAAAATGAATCTGCTCAGCAAAAGAGAACCAAATAAGCTCAATGTCAAACTCTTAAAAAAAAAATTTTACTTATTCTGAAAGATAAAATTCAACATTACTTCCAAAAACGATTTTGTGTCAAAAACGCTGTGTGTCAAACAAACTCACAACAATTACATAACTTTCCTGTAATGATTTTGTCAAATTAATCAGAAGTTTCTAAACAAAATCTTAAGCGTTCCAGTATGCTTAAACCGTTTTGTCAAAATCAGAAAAACAACTACTCAATGTTTATGTTTCATTCGTCTCTGAAACTATCAAGTCAAAGTTACAAGAAGAAGGAGTAGAAATGTACAAGTTTGATTATCATGAAACGGTTTGTCAAACACTTCGTATAGCTCATTTTAAGAAAGCAATATTGCAATTGTGATTTTGCTTACCTGTATCTCTTTTAAAAACAAACAATTGTAACAAATTGCCGCCATCGGTGCGGCAATTTGTACCATTGCAACAAATTGCCGCACCTGTTGGAACAAATTGCCGCGTTGGAACAAATTGCGCTGCATCATACGCACTCCGTGTTTCTGTT
Organism: Conus betulinus; assembly: GCA_016801955.1. Taxonomy (NCBI): domain Eukaryota; kingdom Metazoa; phylum Mollusca; class Gastropoda; order Neogastropoda; family Conidae; genus Conus; species Conus betulinus. Next base: position 139,517 of record JADBJO010003290.1, read on the forward strand.
ATCAGTTGTTACTCTTTGCTTAGGCAGCCCGTTGATATGAATACTACGTGAGCGATTATCCCTTGTATCTGTGTGTGCCGTTTATCCCATTCACATTCTAAGTGTGTCGCTCTTTCATGCAGATCATGTACAGATGTCTTCTGCTGCTTGATCTTTCTGCTGTGCATTATCGGCTCCATAGCCTGCGCAACAATCGGTAGGTACATTGTTTTGTGATGACAGAATGGGCTCTGTGCTGAACGCGGAATACTTACATAATTATCTTGTTTTGCTCAAAGACAAAGCCAGTGTTCAGTCCTGTTTGTCGTGCGCAAGGCAGTGGATTTGATGTGTCGTGCTGAGGAGGTGGTTTGATGCATGCACTCAATGCTACCTGTTCACCTGTTGCTGGCAACAGCCCCGAACGCCAGGCGACTTGTCTGGGCATATTACTCCTCTCTCTCTCTCTCTCTCTCTCTCTCTGTCTCTTCACGATCTGCTGTGCTGCCACCATTTACGAATGTTGATGCTGATGCTACTTCTACTGCTGCTACTGCTACTACTACTACAACTACTACTTCTACTGCTACCACTTCTACTACATTGCTACTACTACTGTTACTTGCGCCTCTGGTGCTAGCGCTACTGCTACCACAACCATGTCTTTTACACTTCAATTGCTGCTGCTCTGGTAGTTTCATGCAGTGCGGAGGTTAAGGGAGGGGGGAGGATGGGGGGGGGGGGGGGGGGGGGGGGGGGGGGGGGGGGCAAAAATTTAACCCTGATTATCACTTTTTTTTTAAAAGTTCTCCGCTCTGTTTTGAATTTTGATCTTTTCATTTCTCCAGATCAACGTCACATTTCTGTCCGGAACAGCCGTCGTGGAACAGTCGCGATCTAGCTCTGTTGACTTCCGACTTTGACGAAAACCTCATCGAAAGACGTAACAAGACTGGCAACAGAGCGACATCGCGGCTGTTCCAGGATGGCTTTGTGTCATCCCGATTCGCTTATTCACGATCGCTTTTTTCCCGGTTCGCCTATTTTCGACTCGCCTGTTCTCCAGTTGAGGAATGCGATTCGCCTATATCCGAATCGCCTGTACCTACATTGATGACCCCGAGACGCCTATTCCCAGTTCGTCTGTGAACACAATGAAACATGTTACTCGTTCATATTCTGCGCATGTGTCTCTATTGTTTTTTCCCAAAAGTGTTATGTAGATAGTAATTAGAAATCACACACAGACACTCTCTCTCTCTCTCTCTCTCTCTCTCTCTCTCTCTCTCTCTCTCTCTCTCTCTTTCCTACACACCTTGCCCCGCGGGCGCGGCGCGAAACACACACACACACACACACACACACACACACACACACACACACACACACACACACACACACGCGCACACACACACACACACACACACACATACATATATATATACACGCACAGTGCGCACACTGATTCTATTCAGTTTCTGTAGCAGCATGTGCTCAAAAGTGTAGGAAATATGAAATAGTGATTTACAGTAGAATATTTTTCTCTGAGCGGTTGAAAATCAGTTACAAGTGTTCGTAGAAATGTGCGCATACGGACGCGTGCGCGCGCGCGTGTGTGTTTTTGTGTGTGCGCGCGCGCGCGTGTGTGTGTGTGTGTGGGGGGGGGGGGGGGGGGGGGGGGGGGGGGGGGGGGGGGGTAATATAAAAAGAAAGAGAGAAGTGAATTCAGTGAATGCTGCACGAATATTTTGGCGTGTCTTCCAAAGCTTCGCATGAAACGGGCGAAACGGGAATCGCCGGCGGCTAGGCGAAACGGATAAAAGAATCAAACACCAAATAGGGCTTTGAGATGTGAGCGACTCCAAATACCATGCGAACCAGGTATTGGCGGATCGGCCGTTAAGCCGATGGCTTTGCATTGTGCATGTGGCCCTATGAAAAACCGACCGACCGCACACAGTAAGTGACAGAGTATGACAAGAAGATGAGCCGTTCAGTGAAATACATTTTTCAACAGTTTACATGAAGATATAATAAACATACCGAACCACCACGGATTTCAGGGGCAAATTAAGAATGACTGCAATGTGAAAACCAGCATGAATATTATGGGCCCACAAAACTAAAGAATTGCTCTCTCTCTCTCTCTCTCTCTCTCTCTCTCTCTCTTTGCCTTGCGCGCTGTTTCCAACGGCAACAATAATGCCACCCAGGTTACATACGTGGTGACCCCAGACGTCTGTTCTATCCCACGGACAGCGATGGCAACTTCTGTGGAGAGGGACAGTTTGAGTAAGCATTCTGTATACCGCCTCTCTCTCTCTCTCTCTCTCTCTCTCTCTCTCTCTCTCTCTCTCTCTCTCTCTCTCACACACACACACACACACACACACACACACACACACACACACACACACACATTTTACGGCATTCATCAGAGGAAGGCGAAATTAACGACATTATGTTCAGATGTCCTGCTCATCATGAACACCACTGAATCAAAATATGAACGAACCCATGCTCTTGTATGCCATCGGGAACTGAGAATGCGTCTTACAAAGCTTTGACGCGACGCGTGTGTGTGTCATACCACATTATGTTAAAATTCTTGTTTTCTTAAATTGATTATTCTGATTCTTCGTAATGTTGTCTAAACTTGCCAGTTTTGTTATTGTGCCTTTAATGATGACGTAATTATCCCCTCTAGGTAAGGACCGTTTCCTAATTAATAAATAATTGAACTGTTCTCTCTCTCTCTCCCTCTCTCACTGCTTATAAATTGATGTAATTACCCCTCTAGATAAGGGACATTTCATAATCTAATGAATAATAGAACTGCTCTCTCTCTCTCTCTCTCTCTCTCTCTCTATATATATATGCTTATAAATTGATATAATTATCCCCTATAAATAAGGGCCATTTCCCCCTCTAGATAGGGATAATACAATAGATTCTCTCTCTCTCTCTCTCTCTCTCTCTCTCTCTCTCTCTCTCTCTCTCTCTCTCTCTCGTTCTGCTCAAGCGTGTCTGCTCGAGAGGACATCCTCGTGCGAATACGCATGTTAATCAATGTGGTGTGTGTGTGTGTGTGTGTGTGTGTGTGTGTGTGTGTCGCGCGCGCGCGCGTGCGTGTGTACGTGCAAGCTCGTGTGTGTGTGTGTGTGTGTGTGTGTGTGTGTGTGTGTGTGTGTGTGTGCGCAGAGATCGGCCGTTTCTCTTTTTCTTTGATCTGCTGCAGTGTTCCAAAGCTGCCTCCAGCATTGCTCTTGGATGCCCAACTCCACAGGTAACACTAAAATTACAAACATGTACAAACTGTAAAGAAATAAAACTGACTGAATAAAACCCTCATTTTCTTCATTCAACTTTGGAAATTATCATCCTTTGCGTTCCCGTTACACAGTTGATAGTGCGCTAGGTTTGCATTCGTATGTTCGCAGTGTTTGAAACGTTGTAAAGTGCGTAACCACAGTCTGTGGGCCTTGTTTCAGGTGTGTGTGGCTGAATGTCCTCGGACTTACTTCACCTATTTGGTCGGCGGATCATTGGAGGAACAGGGCCTAAGTGTGAATTTTTCCGAAGTCAAGAAGACTCGTGATGAGCTCATCTGCAAAGATGGAGTGGATCCTCTGACACCTACGGTAATTATCGTATGCCTCGAAAAGAAACAGAGCAGTAAAGAAAAGGTTAGGTACTCAGAGCAGAGCAAAGTAAAAATGAAATGGAATAACATGCTAAACTTTATGTCTGGAATCGATTTTGATGTGGTAGCACCCATGATATGGCTTCCTGGGGTCAGCTGCGCTATAAACAACAAGGAATGAAACTTGATGTTAAACATTTTGAAAATACATACACATGTTATGCACAATGAAATGCAGTACATCTGAATTAAAGAATAACAACAACAACAACAACAACAACAACAACAACAACAACACACACACACACACACACACACACACACACACACACACACACACACACACACACACTCACACTCACTCTCTCTCTCTCTCTCTCTCTCTCTCTCTCTCTCTCTCTCTCTCTCTCTCTCTCTCTCTCTAAAAATAAAATATGACAAGAAATCGGATTGGTAATGCATGGTTCGAAATCTCTTGAGATTAAAAAAAAAACATATTTATTCATGCAATCAAAGTGGAGTCTCCTTGTGATCGTGTTATTTATTTTATACTTATTTATGTACTTATGCAGTCAAAATTAACGTTTCTGTCATTTTCAGATATTACTTTCGTTTGGTGTAAATCATTTATGTACTCAAAATTTAGTTCTTCGTCAATTTCAGATCTTGCTTTCGTCGTGTGTAAACTTACTCGTTTACTGAAAATTAATTCTTCTGTCATTCAAGATATTTATTTGTTGAGTGTAAGCTCATATACAATCAAATCAGTTTTATTTATGCGTTTATATTTACAAACCTCGATGACATCAAATTAGATTGCATTGGTACGATTTCCTTTAAAGAAAGTTCTCTGCAAGATGAAATACCGAAGCTGCATACATATCTTTGATATTCAAAGAGAGCAACAACAACAACAATAAAAAAAAAAACGTGTGTGTGTGTGTGTGTGTGTGTGTGTGTGTGTGTGTGTGTGACAGGAAACCATTAACAGCTTGGTTCAAACGGAGAAATGCGCCGCCTATTATATACCATCTGTTCCAGGTACTGTTATGCCGGAATGCAAAACTGTTTAACTATTACACCTTTTCATGAAGAAAAAAACGTGTTTTCTTTTGTTTAGTTTTTTTTCCCTATCCTTTTTGTTTCGTTCGATTCTTTGTGTGTGTGTGTGTGTGTGTGTGTGTGTGTGTGTGTGACACTCGGGTCAGTGTAATAGGCGCGCGCACGCGCCGGTGTGTGTGTGTGTGTGTGTGTGTGTGTGTGTGTGCGGCAGGCAATACAAATATATCTGCCTTCAAAAGGGGATTACGATGGTTCTCTTATGCAGCTAGTGAACAGTTTTCATATCTGTAATATATTTTCTTAATTTCATGTTCCAAGTTTCTCCATCTTCAACCCCCCTCCTCCACCTCCTTAAGTCCAAATCTTTGTCAGGTCATTACTATGAAGACAGTTGAGTTGTTGGCCTGCGCTTGTTTTTCCCCCCACTATTAGTTTGTTCGTCTTTGTATTTGTCTGACTTTATTCAAGTTTAAAAGGCTGATCCAGTCTTGAATAAAAGTTACTCTGCGTTAGGTTTTCTTATGGGAGCAAAAGTTACCCCACTTGTTTACTGTTTATCATCAGTTTAAGAGAGTTGATAAAAGTGCCGCAGTGACTTTAATTACTCATTTCCAAGTTGAAGACGGTTGATGAAGATGTTATACAGAAAAAAAAAAAATCAGGAGACTTCTGGCTTTGCAGTGGCACGGCGCTGTATCCCCTCCATCTTCAAGAAAGTGCTGAACAAGACAGCCGCTCTGGATTTTGGAAATGCCTCCCTTCAGACTGTCTATGGGGAGGTCTTGACAGCCAACAAACTGGAGAACGGAACAAGGTCGAGCTCGTTCTTCACATGTGCGAGAGTCAGCACACACACACACACACACACACACACACACACACACACACACACACACACACACACACACTCTCTCTCTCTCACATACTCACACACACGCACACGCGCACAACACACACACACACACACACACACACACACACACACACACACACACACACACACACACACACACACACACACACACACACACACAACACACACACACACACACACACACACGAAATCTTGCACAACACACACATATACACATACACAGACGAAATCTTTGTTACACATATAACTATTCACATCAATGTGATAATCAATGTGATGTTCATGGTTGTTTTTCGCTTTAGAATCAAATTAATAACTTTTTTTTCTTCTACCAATGAGATTTGAGATTTTCAAGCCTTACGATCGCTTGATCATCCAAGTACACTGAGTCACCCCTACATAGAGTCGATGGTACACACGATGGTAATGTCAAGCGTGCATGGTATGTATGCACCTATTAATGTACACGTACATATATGTATGTATTATAAGTTTATAAACAAAGTGAGTTTAAGAAAACCAGCTTTTTTGTGGCGACAGTATCGCCCTTGAACGAGAAGACATCATTCGTTCCCTCTACTCCCTTCCCGTTCTTCTTCCCTCCTTCTCCCCATCCCGGTGACCGTATCAGACGATATTGTAATCGCAGATGAAAGGAAACGTCCATCCTTCCCCCTCCCGCCCCACTTTTCCTTTTCCCCAACTTTGAGGCCGGAGTAACTCAGTTGGTAGAGCAGCAGACTCGGGATCATGGTGAAAATGGGATTGCGGGTTCGAATCGCCGCTTTGTTGTTTCAGTACAGGGAGATTTTTTTTTCCTCGGAGTGAGCATTGCTTCTGACACCTTTTCCCGAAAATTCCAGTGATTGAGACCGTAACACGACCTTCCGTGTGTGAACGCACACATAATATTTTAAACACTCAAATGAAATCCCATCACTAACTTTCGGAAGAGAAGGCCGGTTTGGAAGTTGGCAGTGATGGCGATATATACTACTGGCAAAAAGTTAAGGGCCATTGCCAATGCTGTCTCCCAGACCAAAACACTACAGCCAATGTTAAGAAGAACGGACGCAAAATCTTCCAAATTTATTCAAGAACAAGTTCATGGACCATTGCATGAAATCAACAAATCAAACGCGGACAGCGGGCTGTAATGTCCAATCACCCTTCCTCAGGATCGTCACATAAGCCACAACTGAAAACTGCACCATTCAGTACCGAGTGTAGCCACCGTTTGCCGCCAGGCAAGCGGCACAACGTCGACGCATGGAGTCCACCAGGGTCCGAAGAGTGTCCCGCGGTATGGCCTGCCACTCCTGCTGCAGAAAGAGAGTGAGCTGGGCCATGTCAACAGGCGGGGGGTGGTTGTGGGCTACCCGCCGTCCAAGGACATCGCAGAGGTGCTCAGTTGGAGCCAGATCGGGTGAGCGAGATGGCCACTGCATCCGGATGATCCCCTCTTGCTGCAGATGATCGTCCACGACACGGGCTCGGTGTGGACGGGCGTTGTCGTCTTGGAAAACAGCAGCGTTACCCATGGCCTGAAAGGGCGGGCTGGATCAGGGGCCTCACAATCTCGTCACGGTACCGCACCCCTGTCAGCATGCCTTGAATGACGTACAGGGGAGTTCTGTCTTGACGACTGAAGCCACCCCAGACCATCACAGAACCCCCCCCTCCGTAACGATCCACCTCACGAACTGTGGCGTCAGCAAAACGTTCTCCTGGCCTTCGCCACACTCGGGTCCTGCCGTCATTGAATGCCAAAGTGAAGCGGGACTCATCTGTGAACAGCACTCGAGACCATTGCTGCCTCGTCCAGCGAACGTGATGACGACACCAGTCTGCCCGTGCTCGGTGAGCTGGAGTAAGTGGTACTCGGACTGCTGGTCTCCGGGATGACAGCCCGAACTCGTGCAAACGGTTACAAACTGTCCTACTACTGACATTGACATTTGCAGCCTGCAGGAGCTCACGCCTTAAGGTGGATGATGAGGTGACAGTCCGATTGCGTAGGGGCAGACAGCAGGAGGAATCGGTCAGCATGTCTGTCGGTACACCGAGGACGGCCTGATCGTGGCCGATCCTGCACGCTGCCAGTGGCCTGAAACCTCTCTACAAGACGTTGGATGGTGGAATGGGACACGTTCAGACGCCTAGCCACCTCGCGGCCAGAAATCCCTTCGTCAATCAACGCTAAGGCACGTCCACGATCGGCAGGGTCCAGTCTTTGCCTTTGTGCCATGCTTTTTGGGCTGGCGTAGACGACCGTTCTGTTTACAGATTTGTGCCAACGGCGTCTGATCTGTGTTCATGAACGAGGTGCCATGCACGTGCATCATGATTGACCACGAGCATTTCGCCCTTTTTTTTTTCAAACTCATATGCTCCCACAGGCACCCGTTTTACCGGTTTTTTACGTGGTTTCCGCACGTGCAGCTGCGCTCCACCTTGTACCGCAGTGGGTTTTTAGGTGTTGTGATCTGTTAAGGAACATCTGTTCAATATGTCTAACAAGTTTGGGTCATTGTGACTTCGTTTCAAGCCTATTATTTACACACTCAGACACTAACGTCAATATATATATATATATATATTCAATAGTTCTTGCAGTCATTGCAACACCAAGCTGCTCTGAAAAGTGCTGCAATGGTGCTCAGTTACTTATCCTTGGAATTTATTAGTTTTATATATATATATATATATATATATATATATATATATATATATATATATATATATATATATATATACATACATATATACTTGGAGCAAAATAAAAAAACACAGAAGTAGACAGTTTCATTTTAAATTGTATATTCTCCAATAAAATTTTCGCTTAAAAAGCTTCTTCAGTAATGGCCATTACAGAAGAAGCTTTTTAAGCGAAAAATTTTATTGGAGAATATACAATTTAAAATGAAACTGTCTACTTCTGTGTTTTTTATTTTGCTCCAAGTTTTTACCCCAGAAGTATATTTGGGAGGAGTGGTGTCCAGCAATTTATTTGGACTGAATATTGAAAACTACATATATATATATATATATATATATATATATATATATATATATATATATGTGTGTGTGTGTGTGTGTGTGTGTGTGTGTGTGTGTGTGTGTATGTGTGTGTGTGTAATTATGTGTGTGTGTATGTATATATATGTAAATAGAGAGCATCCAGCCTCTGAAAAAAATTCAAGGGATGAGTGAAAAACTCAGTGACTGTAATTCGACTGCATGACACGGGAAAGCCCTGGATGTAGCGCGCCAGTCTGTTGGCGGCTTACTGTACAATCGAGAGTGCGGATTGCAAAGCGCATGGTCTCTAACCAAGAACAGACCTATGTAGCTAAACGGGAAGAAAGCTGCTCCCCCCCCCCCCCCCCCCCCCTCCCACATACACACACACCTCTCTTTCTCTCAGCTCAGCAGCATTTTGGGCGACTACTTTAACCATTAAACAAGAAAACGTGGTGGTGCTCTTTTCCTTTTTAAGCCATTGTAGACATAAAAACATGTCTTTTATTATTAGATGGAGGACGCTCACCAACAGGTTGTCATATGACGGTGACGGAGAAGGAGGATGTATAGGGGGGGGGGGGGGGGGGGGTTGATGAGAGTCATCTTCTTGATCCTGTATTCCTTTATTGAATGGGATGTTATCTCTTAATGCTTGTTGTGGGAGGGGGGGGGGGGGGGGGGGGGGGGGGGGGAACAACGCATAACATAACTCACTTTGTCGACAGCATTTGCTGTTGAGGTGTATCTTTGACCCTTTTGATTTTTCTAGATTGCACTGTTTTAGGCTTTTCATGTGTGCAAAATTCTGAATGGGACCAGGGACAGGGCTGGGGGTAGAAATTCCTAGACCCCTCCCCGACTCATTTCCGTCCCAACCTCGCATGCAGTTCGTTGCAATTAATTCTGCAGGTATCTGGCCAAGTTCCAGAAGCTGAAGGACACTGCCGAGCTTCTCTTTGAAGGATCTTTTCCTTGTGTGGAAACAGATCTTGATGTGAGTCATATCTCATGTTTATGTCTTTACGGGTTTACGGGTGTGACGGACCATTTTTGTCCGGTACCAAATTGTGGGGACAATTCTGAAGTGGCACAAGTTTGCCTGTTCACCGGTTGAGCTGTTTACAGCTACTCAGCCGCGTTTCTTGTCAGTCAGGTGAGCGAGGATTTTCTCTTCAGTCTCTGCAGATCTGCCGGCCTAGAACATCACATAATGCCGAAGAGACTGGGAATTTTGTTTTGTGGCAGTTAGGTATGTTTCAGTAGTTAAATGGAAGTTAGGGTTGTACTAATGGAGTTGGTTTTTCTTATAGGTGGTCGTGAATTTTCCAGGTCTTAGTAAGGCCTAAAATATTTAATTGTATTTTTAAATGTTCCCTTGACGAGACACAGGGTGACTGTAGGAAGTTGTGGTTAGTGAACATGCAAGTCGAGAGGTGGATGAGAAGAATGAGCGAAGGGGTGGAAGAGAGAATATGTATTTTTGTATGTGGTCGGAGGAAAGTGATCAAGTAAAGTCAGTGCATTATTTTTCAAAAACCCTCAAGTATTATTATGATGTTAGTGTTGGTGACTCTGGAAGTGAGCAAGAAAAATTATTGTGTATAAATTATTGGAAAATGTATCCTAATCCCTGTTGTGGACACGTCTAGTGATGATAAAGGAGACAAATTGAAATCGTTCCTTTACATGTAATAATTGTATTCTTGGTACTTTGAAAAGGGTTACATGATGTTAATCGAGGAATTTTTCTATTGTAATGCACCCATTGTATTGAAACTTGGTAGATTATATTATGGGTATTTTCCCCCCTAATTCCAGTGAAGTGTATTATGTGAAGAGTGACTGCTAGTGACAAAGACGATGAATATGTAGGAAGTAGGCTAAGTAATCAAGGTATCGTCAGTTCCCTAGGTGTCGGTGAGGCCCCTGAGTCTGGCCTGGAGCTGATTGCCACCGGCCGGGTGTGGGGAGCGCAGCCCATGCCCCAGCCGCTGTCTCCGTGCTGTAGACGTGGAGAGGCTGACCACCAGGTCAGTAGAAGACTCGTGTGTGTAAAGGGCCACAGGATTCTCCGTCGCGACGACGTGGAGGAGTTGGCCGCCAGGTCTGTGGCTCGAGGTGTGTGTGCGTGTGTTTTTTTCTGCTGTGTTGATGTTCCTGGGAGGGACTCCACGAACTGCATCTGTGAGCGGCACTGCTTAATGTGTGAAGACTGTGACTTGGGCTGGACGCAGCCAGGTATACGAACTGTCTGTTTTGACATTGCAGAAGGCGCCAACGAACTTTGCGCCGGGGAATAAATATATACAAATTACGACTTTCCGCGGTCACCGAGGAGAAACAATCAGGTTTCGAAATACCGGTATATGTCCAGGAGTTATATGTTAGTGAGCTTCCTCCCCATTGGAGATTGTCTCCCACTTCGGAGACTACAAGCTTGCTGAAGGTTCATTTTGAGAAGCATTTATTATTTCCCATTCACCCACTCAAGCACATACTGTCAGTTAGGCAGAATTATCCACCACTGCAGATATGAAGGCTTATCACCCCCCTGTTTCTACGATCTAAGACATAAGAGCAAGCTTTGTTTATAATTCAATATTTCTTGCAGTCATTGCAATGCCAAGCTGCTCTGTAAGTTGCTGGAATGGTGCTCGGTACTTATCCTTGGAATTTATTAGTTTATTTTATATATATATATATATTAATATGTCGGTTTAGAGAGCGACGGTTAAAGCTCTTCTTGTTGTACGCCCTTACTGAATGTGGCGTGTATTGATATTTCTGGTGCCCGTCTACTTATATTATGGTGATATGTGTTTGTTGTGTTTTGATGGTTTAGGCAGCATAAAAAGGGAAAGAAACTTAAGTTGTGTGTTGCCTGGCTGTCTATGTTCGTGTGGTGTGGGTGTGTGTAGAAAAAAGTCGTTACACGCATCCAACCCTTTTCTAGTGAGAGTCAGACAGTAAAACACGCACTACCGCACCGACTCGTAACAACGAAGTACGCTGTCCCAACAGCTAGAACATACAGAGAGAGTGAGATGCGTTTATTAAAGAACGATTAACGCTGGTGTCACGCTTATCAAAACTTGCGAAAGATTTCCTCATTAAGGCTTTGATATAAAACTGTGGTGTCACTAACGTGAAGCAAGGTCACCAGAAGGTACAAAACGTTAAATTAAACACATCTGACGTCGGATTTAGTAGTTATTGTCACGTCGTTTTACATATATGAGTAGAATCAAATGCGACGAAAAGGGCAAAGTGAATACGAAATCTGTTACATAAAAGTTCAGTCGAGACTTTTGAAAACAAAATCAGCATTCGCAAGCTTTACGAAAACAATCGGCCAGGATAGATCTTAAAATAGATTCGGCTGCTGGCTTAAGATGAAATCGATCTTGGCCTGGCTACGGTACACAGCAGACCTCCAGGTTTAATGTTATGGGGGTCACTTGTTGCTTTGCCCAGTGTGTTTCTGTTTGCATCCCGTTTGCGACGAAAAGCGCATTAACGACACCATAGATGACACACATCTTCCTGACCTCATGTGCGAACAAAGCATATGACTATGATCGGTGGGAACTGTGGTGGAGAAGAGGTTGTGTGTGTGTGTGTGTGTGTGTGAGAGAGAGAAACGTGGTTTCGGCCGAATTCTCGCCCAAGTGTTTGGATCATTCATGCTATGAATCGTGTTCCTGTGGCTGAATCTCTGGCTGGCTGGCTGGCTGGCTGGCTCTCTCTCTCTCTCTCTCTCTCTCTGAATGTGTCAAAGAGAGAAGTAGGAATATGGTTTGAGTAGAGATCTGATTCTGGTGATTAAATTGTTCATACTGTGGACCGTCGTGCTGACGCTGCGTGTGTGGTGGGGTTAGGGTGGGGAGATGAAACTTATATGGGGATGGAGGTTTGGGCAGAATTCGGCGCCAGTGTTAGGATTGTTCATGCTAAGCATCATGCTTCTGCAATCGACTCGCGCGTGTTTGGATGCGCATGCGCAAGCGTGTGTAAGCGTGGTGCGCACGTGTGTGCGTGTCTGCATTATAATGCGTAACTATAACACAGCTAACCTTCGGTACATTTTGATTGTATATGCGCACGTGTGAGCGCTTGGGTGTGTGTGTGTGTGTGTGTGTGTGTGTGTGTGTGTGTGTGTGTGTGTGTGTGTGTGTGTGTGTGTGTGTGTGTGTGTGTGTGTGTGTGAGCTTGCATAATTTTAAAACATTTCTACACTGTAAGTGCATTTTGGACTCTGTGTGTGTGTGTGTGTGTGTGTGTGTGTGTGTGTGTGTGTGTGTGTGTGTGTGACGTAGTTTGGCCACGGGCCTGGTACTGGTAACAGTACACGTCCATGTTGTTCATCTTGTTGTAGTTGTGTATGTGTGCGCGTTCTTGCATGTATGTATGTACGTCCGGACGTGTGTGTGTGTGTGTGTGTGTGTGTGTGTGTGTGTGTGTGTGTGTGTGTGTGTGTGTGTGTGTGACGTAGTTTGGCCACGGGCCTGGTACTGGTAACAGTACAGGTCCATGTTGTTCATCTTGTTGTAATTGTGTATGTGTGCGCGTTCTTGCATGTATGCGTACGTCCGGACTTGTGTGTGTGTGTGTGTGTGTGTGTGTGTGTGTGTGTGTGTGTGTGTGTGTGAGGAGAGAGAGATTTAGTTTGGGCAGAGCTATGACAATGGTAATAGAATTGTCCATGTTGTTTATCTTGCTTGTGTGTGTGTGTGTGTGTGTGTGTGTGTGTGTGTGTGTGTTTGGGCAGAAGTATGGTACCATTGACAGGATTTACCGTGCTGTGCATCATCCTGTTTGTCAACTGCTTGTGTGTGTGTGTGTGTGTGTGTGTGTGTGTGTGTGTGTGTGTGTGTGTGTGGGTTTGGGCAGAAGTATGGTACCATTGACAGGATTTACCGTGCTGTGCATCATCCTGTTTGTCAACTGCTTGTGTGTGTGTGTGTGTGTGTGTGTGTGTGTGTGTGTGTGTGTGTGTGTGTGTGTGTGTGTGTGTGTGTGTGTGTGTGTGTGTGTGTGTGTGACGTGATTTGGGCAGAGGCATGGTAATGGTGATAATGTTCTCCATGATGTGGATCATCTTGCTGGAGGTGTTTGTGATGCCCATCGTCGTCATCTCCATCCTGGCCTTCATCTCACTCTTTGCCCTCGGTCAGTTTTTTGCTCCGTTCTCTCTCTCTCTCTCTCTCTCTCTCTCTCTCTCTCTCTCTCTCTCTCTCTCTCTCTCTCTCTCTCTCTCTCTCTCTCTCTCTCTCTCTCTCTCTCTCTCTCTCTCTCTCTCTCTCAAACCTCCCTCCCTTCCTCTCTCTCTGTCTCTGTCTGTCCTTCGCCCTGTCAGTCTTCTCTGTCTGTCTTCTCTGTCAGTCTTCTCTGTCTGCCTCTCTCTCTCTCTCTCTCTCTCTGGCTCTCTCTTGGAATGGCTTCCCTTGCTTGGCTAACAGCAAGAAGCATTTCAACGGACTTCTGACTAAGCTAAACTCTTTTTTCTTGTGCAAAAAAACAAAGTGACAATGGCTGTCGCAAGACTCTCAGCGTCTCTTTAATCTGTATTGAACAGTCTGTTTACAACAGCTGTCGCTAACGTTAAACAATATTGAAGGTAAGGCAGCACCAACTGTCGTCATATTGCGTTTGAAACGACCACCAACTCTATCCGTTGCCACGCACACTCGCCAAGATAACAGTCATGTTTCATCGTAAATGTCCGTCACGGATTTCCAGAGACAGGAGACGAACTGAAATCCACAGAACAATCACAACAGAAGACAAGTTCTTCTTCATCTCCCTCTGGCTTGTTTCTCCTTAGTCCCCCAAGTTTGTTTCACAACACTGGAAATAACATTGTATTGGACATATTTCATGAAGACGGTGCTGAAAAGAGTTGTGCGAATGAGACAAGTCTAGATCAGTAGTTCTCTCCGTCACCTGCCGCTGCAAGTAACACCAACCTTTTCTTACTGACAATGAGCAATCACATTTTTTTTTTTTAGAATCAGCGGAATACAACACTAACGAAGAGATACTAGAAAGAGACCCACAATGAGTTAAACTAGGGCTACATGACAACAGCCTGACTTCCACCCACAAGAGAGTGAAGCATAGAGCAAGGACACGGATGTCTGCGAGTTAGATGACACAGTTAATGTATCAGACCTGAGCAACACTATAATTTTGTCTATACAGATGTCTATTGTGGATAAGAGTGCCTTCATGAGGAAGTCTATCCATGATGTCTGATGTCGTCTACACAGGTGTCGATTGTAGACAAGGACGTCTTGATGGGGAATGTCTCTCCGTAATATCTGGTGTCGGCTATAGGATGTCTATTGTGGGCTAGAATGCTTTCATCGGGAGTGTCTATCCATGATGTTTAGTGTTGTCTATACAGGTATCTATCATGGACAAGGATGCCTTCATTGGTAATGTTTATCCATGATGTCTAGTGCCATTCGTACAGGTTCTGTTATGGACAAGGGTTTCTTCATTGTCATTGTGAGTGTCTTTTTTATTCTGTCTGGTGTCGTGTATACAGGTGTCTGTTGTGGAAAGGCGTGTGGTAATTGGGTATGTCTGTCTATAGCATCTAGTGTCGTCTATATAGGTATCTATTGTGGACAGGGATGCCTACATGGGGTGCGAGTATCCATGATGCCTGGTGTTATCTGTACACACATTTTGTTGTGGACAGGCGTGCCTTTATCGGTATGGTGTCTATCGTATAAGCGTGTGTTGTGTTGTTTCTTGTGTCTTCTATGTAAGTGTCTATTGTGCATGGTGTCTGATACTTTCTATACAAGGTCTGTTGTACATGGAGGTGCGTTACCCTTTTCTGAATGAGGCAAAACAATTGATGTATTAATCACCATCTGCGTGAGCAGACACCCGTGTGCGTTGTAATGTAGGATATACTGTGCTTATCCATTTCTGGATGATGTGGTGTGTGCACACCCATACGTTTTATGTAGGAAAATTGGTGAGTAATCTGTTCTGTGCAGTATGCATCCATTCTTGTGTTTATGAGTGCGTTTCTCATAAAGCATATGTGCTCATACCCACTTCATACAGACAAAAGCTTAAGCTTTGTTTTGTACGCGTGTTTTGTTTATCTTTTAAAGTAAAGAATTTATTTTTTCACGGAAGATGAGCGCATTGATGATGATAAAAGTTATGAAATTTCTGCCGGTAGGAAGAATAAATATTTAAGTTCTAATGGTTTGAATATATGTCTGGGTGCATAGTCGCTCACGACGTTCAGAGAAGGCTTCCTGGTGTGTCTGTCCATGGTTTCTGGTGATTGTGTTTGCGTCTTAGGTGCACATTGTGTCATAGTTGGTGATCTGGTGTCGTCTAGACTGATGTCGTTGCACAGGAGTGCCTTGATTGAGAGTGTCTGTCCATGATGACTGGTGTCGCCTATCCTTATGTCTGCTGTGCACAGGGTTGCCTGTAATGGAAGAGCCTTTTAATGGTGTCCGGTGTCTATAAATTGCCTATTGTCCACGGGAGGGCCTTCATTGGGAATGCCTTTTACTGATATTTTTCATCTAAACAATTGTCTGTTGTACACCGCGGTGCATTTAGTGGAATGCCTTTTCATGTGTTTGGTGTCTCTACAGTGGACTGTTGTGCATTAGGGTACCTTCAGTTGGAATGCCTCTTCATGGTGTTTGGTGTCGTGTATACATGTGTGTGTATTAAGCACAGAGGTGCCATCAGTGGGAGCGACTTCCCATGCTGTGTTGTGTTTGTTCAAGTGCACAAAGATAACTTCAATGGGAATGCCGTTTAGTGGTGTCTGATGTCGTGTGTAACTGCCTGTTGTGCAAAGAGGTACCTTCAATGGGAATGCCTTTTCACTGTGTCTCGTTTCATATACACAAGCGCCAGTTGTACACAGAAGTGCTTTAATCGATAGAGTCTATCCATAGCGTCTGGTGTCTATGAATGTGCCTGTTTTCCAGGGTGCCATTCTTTTGAGTATCTTTCCATGGTGTCCTTCAATGGGGGTGCCTTTTTCACGGTGTCTGGAGTCTTTTGTAAAAGAGTGTATTGTAGTTTCATGGTGTCAGTATACGTGCCTGTTAGGACTGTCTTTCCGTGGTGTCCGGTGTCGTTTAGACATGTGATTGTGGTACACAAGAATGCCTCGCTTGGAAGTGTCTATCCATGGTGTCTGCTGTCTATACAAGGGTCAACTGTACACAGAGGTGCTTTGATTGGGAGTATATTTCCATGAAGTTACATATCGTCTGTATATTCTATCAAAAACACGAATTTGATATTGAATTTGTGTATGTTTCATGTCTCAAAATCAGAGAAAAAATATGATACAGTTAATTTGCAGTTCTTTTCACCGGCTCAGCATTTGAAAAAAAAAAAAGAAAGTTAAGAGGAGGCTCGACTGTGTTGAAGCTCGAGTATTCCTTTCTTGTGTACCACTGAATCTAAGTAATTTGGAATGTGCTTATATGTTGGCAGCCAGCTATTACAGCTTCACTCAATACAAGAAGCTAACCGAAGAAAACGTGACCTTGGGCTTCGGGGTGCCCCACTCCTATGTTTCCGAGAGCCAGCAGCGGATCGCTCTGACACGCACTTGGCAAGTTGCGGGTCAGTGCATCGTGAAGGGTGGCGAGTGTGTGTTACATGCATGTTAAAATGTATAGAGGGAGATGGGGTAGGTCACTAAACGTAGAATGTGTGTGTGTGTGTGTGTGTGTGAGTGTGTGTGTGTGTGGTAGCTGGTTCAGTGGACGGATGGTCAGGTGAAGAAATGATAGCGTTAAACGCGTTTTTAACAGCTGGATGATATGAAGAATAGGGGCCTAGGTTTGAGGCGCATTTGGTTCAGAAAGAGGGTATGTGTGAATGGATTCGAAAAGTATTAATCAAATGGCAAACCAGTGGAGAAGGAAGTGAGAGCGTCGGCTTTCCCTCGTACGTGTGAGCATTTTTGTGTCAGTGTGGCCATATTTGCGCGCACATGCCTTAACATATTTTTCCTGTAATCTACATGTGTTCACATATGTCAGTATTCTTTATGTCAGGGGAGCGAGAAGGCAGACGGCTGAAAGAAGTGGGTGGGGGTGGTGGACAGGAGAAGATGCTGAAAGAGGGAAAAGGAAACAACGCAAATGGAACGAAGGAAACTGCAGACGGATGTAAATGTGGGAAAGAGACACAGAAAGGGCGGAGAGAGAGAGAGAGAGAGAGGGGAGAGAGATGCATTTCATAGAAAGAGGGCAGACAGGGAGACAGTAGACGGGTGTTCATACGTAAAAGAGGGCACACAGAGACAAAGCGGATGGACGTGTTTGTCTTAAAGTGGCAGAGAGACAACAGACGGGCGTTCATGTCTAAAAGAAGGCAGATATAGAGAGATAGCGGACGGATGTATTTGTCTTAAAGAGGACAGAGAGACAACAGACGGGCGTTCATGTCTAAAAGAAGGCAGATAGAGAGATAGCGGACGGACGCGCTTGTCTTAAAGAGGGCAGAGAGACAACAGACGAGCGTTCATGTCTAAAAGAAGGCAGATAGAAAGCGTACGGACGTGCTTGTCTTAAAGAGGGCAGAGAGACAACAGACGGGCATTCATTTCTAAAAGAAGAAGGCAGCTAGAGAGATAGCGGACGGACGTGCTGTCTTAAAGAGGGCAGAGAGAGAACAGACGGGTGCGCATGTCTAAAAGAAGGTAGATAGTGACAAAATAAACGGCCGTGTCTAAAGGAAGGCAGAGAGACAGCAGATGGGAATGCATGTCAAAAGAGAGAAGCACCACAGACACCAGACGGACGCGCATGTCTAAGGCAGATAGACAAGACACGGCCGTGTCTAAATGAAGGCTGACAGAGAAACATCAAATGAGGATGCATGTCAAAAAGGGGAAGACCATAGGCAGCAGGCGAGAGCGAATGTCGAAAAGAAAAACTTAAGACAGCAGACGAGCATGTGTGTCAAAAGAGAGACGTAAGACGGGCGTGGAAAAAGTGAAAAGAGTGATGGCAAACGAGTATGCATGTCAAAGGGAGAAAGGCTGAGAGACAGCAAACGGACGTGAATGTCAAAGAGAGAAAGACAGACTCATCAGACGGGCACGCAAGCCAAAGGAGAGCCATAAGACGGGCGTGCATGTAAAAAACAAACAAAAAACAACAACAACAAAAGAGAGAGTGATAGCAAACGGGTGTGCATATCAGAAAGAGAAAGACAACAGACGGGCGTGTACGTCAAAAAGAGAAAGACGCCAGCAGACGGGCCAGTACAACAAGAATAGACAGATATGAAGACAATGTATGGGCGGACATGTCAAAAAAAGAAAGACAGTGGATGGACGGACATGTCAGACAGGAGAGATGGATAGACAGCAGACGGGCGTGCACGTCAGAAACAAAGTCGGCAGACAGGTGTCGTGTCAAAAAGAGAAAGAATAGACAGCAGACGGAAGTACCTATCAGAAAGAGAAGGCAAACGGGAGTGTGTATCAGAAAGCGAAAGAGAGAGCAGATCGGTGAGCATGTCCGGAAGAGACAGACATATAGCAGACGGTGAGCATGTTGGAAAGAGAAAGCAGATTGGTGTACATATTACAAAGGGAGAAAAGATGGGTGTACATGTTTGAAAGGGAGAGAGAGAAAGCAGATGAGCGTGAGATGTGAGAAAGAAAGGGAGTGAGCAAGGGATAGCAGATGCATGCCAATCTGCTCTCCGACATGTACTGTCGGAAAGAAAGAGAGGAGACTGGCATGCGTATCATAAAGAAAGGGAGCAGGTGTCCGATGAGCATGCATGTCGGAAATGCAGAGAAAAAGCATATGGATGTATAAATTTCATGGCAAGCGAGAGAACACAGTTGTGCATCTCAAAGAGCGAGACAGCAAACGGGCGTGTGTCTTAGAGAGAGAGGGAGAGAGAGAAGACAAATGTACATATTAGAAAATGAGAAGCAGGGAGACAGAGCAGATGGGCATGCCTATCACATAGAGAGCAGGGCATGCCTGTCGCATACAGAGCAGACAGGCTTACATGTCGCAGAGAGAGAGAGAGAGAGAGAGAGAGAGCACACAGGCATTTTTAAGAGAGAGAAAGGCAGACGGGTGTATACAAGAGAGAGTAGAGAGAAGACAGCAGACAGGCGTGCATATCGGAGAGAGAGGAGACAGAGCAGACGGGCGTACATGTCACAGGGAGATAGACAGCAGACCGGCATGTCACAGAAAGACGGAGTGAACGAGGGAGAGAGAAAGAAAAGAGAGAGAGAGGGGTTGTTCGATGGGGCATGCTTGCAACAGAGAGAGAGAGAGGATAGGGAGAAAGAGAGCAGAAGGGCGCCATGGAGAGCCAGAGCCAGACAATCAATCGGGACAGATATTTCCATAACCTATACATCAAACCACAAGTACAGTGTTCTTATGTCACAGGATTTGCGTCTGCCGTCTTGGGCATCATTTTCACGCTGGTAGCTCTGTTCGTATGGAAACACATCCGTATGGCCGCCCAGCTGATCAGAGAGGCCTCCCGGTAAGCTCATATTTTCGCTGATTATCCTGTGGTCCCCACTCTTGCTTTCAGGGAGTAGATCACCCCAGAAAGTTTGTTTTAAATATGTTTATACATCAGCTTTAACTTTTTAGATGATAGAAAAGAAATCCAAAGTTTGCCCTTTGCCGAAGGTTGAAAGTTTAATGTTTTATTGATGAAAGCATTTATGTGTTTTGGGCTTCTTAGCTGACTTTAAACATAGCAGCTGATTTTGTGACGGTTACAAAAGAGTTTCTACAAACGAATTGCCGTCTTTTTTTAACCAGTCCAAGCAGAATTTATATCTTCAGCCAAGATGTTTTGAAGGATTTCTCATGATGTACTTTTGTTCAAATGTCGAAATAAATGGAGACTGACGAGGTTAGTGTCTGATGATGAAATGTGGCATTTTATGAAAATGCTTGTTTGCACTGCCATTTTTCCTGTGTGAGTTAAGTCCCTTTAAACAAACACAAAAAAAAAGGTTCATTGATGACACAGAAATGGATCGTTGTCAAAATGCAGTCAGTTCCATTTGACAGAGAAAGGCACATTTCAAACAGTACATGAATGACTTTGGTCGAGTTTCAAACTCTCACATCAACCTGTCGAAATTGACACACTTCTTGTTGATGTGATGCGTAGAATATAATAATATAGTAATAATAACGTACATT
Source organism: Conus betulinus (assembly GCA_016801955.1). NCBI lineage: Eukaryota > Metazoa > Mollusca > Gastropoda > Neogastropoda > Conidae > Conus > Conus betulinus. Next base: position 160,314 of record JADBJO010003290.1, read on the forward strand.
TATAGAGCGCCCTTTCTCACTAGAGCTCACAGCACTTTACAGTATTTAACTATAAACATTTAAAAGCAGAAATCACAATACTAAACCATAAACCCAGTCACCTCATCAATTATGACAATGAAACATGGGGGTGGGGGGGCTGGCCAACCAACACTGACACCACACACACACACACATACACACACACGCACGCACACATTGTCAGTTTTTCAAAGGCAACACTTACAACACGTAACGCAATGACACGCCCAACACCAGGACAAAAATGTTTTCTATAAAGAGAATTCCTAAACAGATGGGTTTTGAGTGCAGAGCGGAAAGCAGAGTCAGTTTTGGCAGAGCGGATCGAAAGTGGGAGAGAGTTCCAAACAGAAGGAGCTGCAAAAAAGAAGGAACGTTCACCATAGGTTTTTGTTGAAACGCGTGGCTTGCAGAGGGTGAGAGTGTCGGATGATGAGCGGAGTGTTCTTGCCGGTGTGTATATGCTAACCAGGTGAGAAGATAGACAGGGCCAGATTCACTGATGGCACGAAAACGCCTGCATGCAATTTTGTATCTAATGCGTGCTTCTATGGGGAGCCAGTGCAGAGTGCGGAGATGCGGGGTGATGTGGTCTCTACGGGGAACCCTCAAGACCAGGCGTGCTGCAGTATTTTGTAAACTCTGAATTCGTTGTGTAAGTTCTTGTGGGCAATTCACAAGGAGACCATTGTAATAATCCAGACGGGAGAGCACAAATGCCGAAACGAGAGTTTTTGTTGCCTCAGTTGAGAGGAAATGGCGAATTGAGCTGATACGACGGAGTTCAAAGTTAACTGTACGAATTACGTTCATGACCTGAGCAGTCATTGTCAGATGTGAGTCAAGAACAACGCCAAGATTCTTTGCCGATTTTGAAAATGGAACAGTGGCATCACCAACAGCAAGCGAGTCCGGTAATGGAGCAGACAGTGACGTTCTTGATGAAGAAATGACTAAAGCTTCAGTTTTCTCATCGTTTAACTTAAGTTTGTACACAAAAAAAATATATTTTGTTGAGTTTTTTAATTCTCAGTCCAAAATTTTACGATCATTTTCCTCCGAGGGATATGGGGAGAGAGGGGGAGGGGCTGCGACCTTGTCGCGGAAGGAGGGCTTAGGTGGCCCCCTAGGCTTTCCTGACAGGGACATGCTATATTTGCCAGACTGTTAAGCCTGTGAAGCCAACTTTGTTGACTACCACAGTGCGGGTCTGGCTGAAGACAGACAGGCGGTCGGTTGGCCAAGGTAATTCCAGAAGTGCTTAGAGCTCTCTCCCAGGGAGCTGGGCATGATCAGGTGTGATATGATTGGTCGGACTTTTGTCATGTATCCCTCCCAAAGCCCGGAAGAAATTAAGACTGACGTTTCTAGACCTCATAGTTGGACTCCATGTTAGGCGTGTAATGGAGGAAGAAGAATTTTTAACATTTAGAAATGGCTTCTGCAAAATACAGCCTGACAGTGACTCGGAATCAGAAGTGAGGAAAAAAGGACAGGATATCGAGCTTTGTGATTGGTGGTTCAGGGGACTGAGGATGAAGAACTTGCGTCTGCTGTCAGCCCATTTGCAGTTCAGAGGGGTTTTCAAGGTCCATCAAAAGGGTTCTTTGTCATCGAATCAGATGAAAGCACCAATCACAACAGCTCCGGCAGGCCACGATGCTGTCATCAGGTGTCTGGATTTGAAGGATGCTTCAGACGCACAAGCTGAAAGTGAACATGGTTTCACAGAGAGTTATTATGTTCACTGTATGACCATTTACAAAGAATCAGAGAGAAAGAGAGCTGCCACTGAAAATCTTTCAGGTTTAAATAATTAGAACCCAGCCGACCGCACAGTATCTTTACAGGGTTGTCAAATTCACCCTGGAAAAAAGTGGCATTGTTAACAGGTCAGATCACCCCCCAGAAAAAAAAAAATAAAAAAGAAACAAAAGTAAAAGCACTTAATGACATGATAGCTAAACGAATTATATCTCTCAAGTTGTGCAGAAGTTGCCAAACTTTCTCCAATTTTTTTTGCGCCCAGATTGAAAGCAAAATCGTGAAAAGAAGAAAAACAACAACATTGCAATGCCCCCCATATACATTCAAAAAAGCCATGTTAACGACCAGTCTGTCGCCCCTGCCCAATTTGTTGCCCTGGTGACAGATTGGGCCTCGAACACCAGGACCAATCTGTCGCCCATTCAAAGTTTTTTTGAGGGCGGCAGATTGGGTCGCACTTCACTGTCCAACCTGTCGCCTTTGGCCAATTTGTCGCCAACTTGCCTTGCTCTCAATAAGTTGATGTTGGGCCACAGTTTCTCTCATTCCCACACTTTCTCTCACTTTAGGATGAAGTGTGGGTGCTCACTTTCTGTCAATTAAGAAGAAGGTACGGGATTGAGAGAAAGTGTGGTTCTTTCCCTTTCGCACTTTCTTACATGTGAGAGAAAGTATGAGGGCGCCCCACGCTTGTCCTATTGTGAGAGAAAGTGTGGGAAGTGCCCCATATTTTTATTTATTTATTTATTTTCAATTTCGTTATTAGTTTTTTGTCTTTCCTTAACATCAACTACTAAGAGGCAAATGATAATAAAATATAATAATAAGTGATGGAAATGAGACAGGAGTTTATTGTTGTTTTTCTATTGAATGGTCACATTGAGAAATCTTCAGAGTGCATATAAAAAAAAAAAAAATCAAACATGCAAGTGTCAAGTAGTTAAATCAACTAGTTATCAAATTCAAATAATATAATTCACGCTGGAAAGTAGGCAAACACACAAAAAATGTTGCTCATGTTATTTTGGTAGTTTATATGGACATGGTATTAAACATTGGCCATAAACGTTACCTGTCCAATACTCTCCCTATCGAATGGGGTGACCACGAAGTAGTTCAGTTTATTGTAAAATCCAAATGTTCTCTACTTTGACTGCGTATGCTCTAATGGTAATTTTATAATATTCACAACCTAGATAACTACTGGTCAGTGCCCAAACCAGTGGTCAGCTTCATAAAAATTTAACGTTTTCACTATTTCACTGCATATTGGTGTGATATAAATGCTTCTGTACAGTTTACAATATAGACGTCCGGTGGTCAGTGTCATGTGACGTAGCCTCACATCAAGGCATGTGACGCTCCATCACATGTCGTGTAGTGATATGAATCATTTCCCCCATGCCACAACTAAAAAAGGAAGAATATTCATGTGACTTGACTGTGTAGCGGGCGTCCCCAATAATTGTGAGGATCACTCATTAAAATAAACAAGGGTGGTCATTGGGTGAAAGTGACCACTGAGAGATAGCTTAATAAGGGCTCGTAAGGTGCTGGTCATGTGTTTTGAACACTGGGTATGCACTCACTAGGAGGAGGGAGGAAAGAAAATTACTTTTAGCCCAGGAGATGGCCTAAAGACTCGATCCTGTCAGGACGTTGGTCAAGGGGTCCTCGCTACTGACCAGTCATTACCAGGTGAGCCATAGATAGTTGGGGAAAGTACATGGGAAAACCTTAAGAGAAGAGAAAGAAAGAATTCATATGTTGAATTGGGAAGCAGGTTACTTAACACGAACCTTTTTCGTGTTTCAGCCCCTTCACCCCGTCAGCTATTCCTCCTCTGATGCTGCAATGGCATCTGTTTCTTAAGTGCTGAGACGGGTGTTTAGCGATGGCCGTGGTGCGGGGAACACACCGATAGCTCAGCCCTAACAATTGAAGACCTCGGGTAGAGGAGTCGGATCTTTTTGGTTCCCCAGTGACAGGAGAGTTCAAGGGGTCAGCACGTTTTCTGATGCGGACAGGGCATCATGACAGTATGGGGCGAGCGTTTTCTCTGATGCAGATATGGCATCATGAATGCGTGAATGATTTATTCTCCTGGTCTGGATCTTGGGCCAATGTTGTGTAAAAGGCCATAACTTTATATTCTTGGAGGATGTGGGTATTCTTTCTTCGGCAAGAAGGAGGAATCTTGTAAGAAATTATTTATATCAATTCGTAACTTGATTTATCTCTCAGTATGAAGAGAGAGAGAGAGAGAGAGAGAGAGAGAGAGAGAGAGAGAGAGAGACATGTATGAATTTGTTTATCAGTTGTTCGATTCATTTAGTAAAGTGTTTTCCCCAGAGGAGAGGGGGGGGGGGGGGGGGGGGGGGGGGGGGGGGGGGGGGGGAGAAAAAACATTCGGTAGTGCGCCTTTTGGTTGACTGGAGGGATTGCGTGTGCGTATGGAGTAAATGCTGTCATGAATGCGTGTGTAACAGTCAACAAGATTGACCAGTTGTCAGTTTCATGTAAATTTAATATTTTCCTGAGTTCACTCCATATTGATATGTTTAATACTTTGTTTCTTAATGTAGAAGACCAGTGGTCTGCAAGAAAGGCTAGTGGTCAGTTTTATGTCAATTTCATATTTTCACTATCCCATTCTCTATTGATGTGTTAAAGGGTATACATGCTTCTTTAAAACGTAGTATGACTAGTGGTTTAGCAACAATGACCAGTGAACAGTTTGGAAAACGTAATTGCTTACTGTTTATTTTATGAATATTTCTGTGCTTCTTTGCAATTTAGATGACCGGTGGTCAGTGACAATGACCAGTGATCAGTTTGATGCCAATTCTATATTTAAAAAATGTTTGACAGAGTGTTGTTGCAGTGGTCAGTGACAATGACCAGTGATCAGTTTGATGCCAATTCCATATTTAAAAAAATGTTGACAGACAGAATATTGTTGTGGTATGGGCGTATCTCTGCTCCTTACAACGCAGATGACGGTAATCAGCAAGAATGACCAGTCTTCATTGTGATGTAAATTCCATGTTTTTTCTCTATTTGATTGCATATTATTGTGTGATGAGCATTTTTTGTACCTTTCATTACGTAGATGACCTGTGGTTACTTTGATGCAGTATCTCTGTAAAAAAAAAAAATCAGATAAATCACTCTTGGATTAATCAACACTTTGGATAATTCGACCCTATAAACGTAAACTCTTCTTCCATAAGCAACTATCTTCACACACACACACACACACACACACACACACACACACACACACACACACACACACACACACACACATAATCATTTTTTTTTATTGCAGAAGACTGAAAACCTATCTACCATTTTTTTCAGAAAAGACTTTGAAGGAGGTTTTACGAAAACCCCTTTTAATGTGTGATATTGTTTTAGGACTTGTTCAGTATTCCACTTTTACTTTTGAACGGTGGTCTTTTTTTTTTCTTTTCATGTTTAAATATATTTTTCACGTCATTTTTGTTTTTTGATGTGGGCTGTATTCACATCGGGATAGCATGGGGCCAATAGAATTTAAGAGGATTTTTGGAAGAGCTTCTACGCTTGCATGGTGCCAATTCTCATGCTATCTCAATGTGAATACAGACTCTGAGTGTTTTTACATTGTTTTTATTTTTTTTTTTTTTTTTTCTAGACTAAGAAAACGTGTGCGAGAGGTGCTTGCCAGAAGTGACTATCACAAAAGGAATTGGTACAATAAACCCTCACACCAAATGAGAAGAGAATTGGCCCCAATACCCTGGAGTTACAGGGGCTGCGATTTTTTTATTACCCCGCCCCAGGAGTAGAAACACCCCAACTTCAACAGTAGTTCGCTGTGACGCTGTGTTTTTCTATCCGCTCAAATATTCCCTCTTCAATCATGATGTCTTCCCTATAAGGTCTATCCCATCAAAATATGCAACACCCGGCCCAATCTGTCAGATTGGTCCTGGGTTGAAGACCAATCTGTCGTCGGGCGACAAATTGGGCAGGGGCGACAGATTGGTCAATAACAAGCCATATGGAAAAATCGACACGTCAAAATTTACCGTTCTTGTGTCCACACCTGAACAAAAACAGATGTTGGCATTTCGTAAATTATTATCAGATGAAAAATGAGAGTTTCCAGAACAAGAGGAAGGAGAATGCTCTACAAAAGTAGAAGACAGTAGATGATAGTCAAAAAAGACAGATTATACAAAAAGGGGCATTCAAAGAACTTCAGAGAGAAGATGTTACTAGCACCGAACTCTCAGACGCCGTGGAAGTTATTGAATTGAAGAAGTCCCTGGCATCACCACTGCCACCAACATACTCTACATACTCTTTCCGACAATTCGAACTCGCTCATAGCCACAGAACATCAAAGCTGATTATCTCATGTCCCAGCGAATTTCTGTGTTCCGTCTTCAGTGAGGTATTTTTTCAGTGCAAAACGTCTGGACCCGTTCGAGATAGGTGCTCTGAGGATGAATTTTTCGATACGTGTTGCAAAGGAGTCCACATGGGGCTTCACCAGGGAACAGCTCATTGTGCCTGCTACAGTGGCAGCCACCCCTCCACCCCCACCTGTCAGGACTGAAGTGGCAGCAAGAGAAATCAATTTTAAAAAAACAGAACTTAAATAAAAGATACCCTTTACAAAAAAAAAAGCCCTGGTTATTGGCAGTCGGTATATATTCGCGTGTCTTTTTCAACAGTTATCAATAAAGTCACAACAGTATCTGCCAGCTCTAAGGCAGACCTTTATTCCAGTCACGAAGACTGTAAGACAACGAAAGTGCCTCAAGCGGTGGCGTTAATCGTGCCACCTCATCAGCAGGCCAGCGCCCCTGGTAAAGGACCTTGAATCCGCCACCTCCCAGACCACCGGCTGTCCTAAACATTCGTTGTTTGGCATTCGTGAAATCCGCTCCCCCTCCCCCCTCACGCCTTCCACTTTATTTTAAAGCTGCGAGAGCAATGGTCATTTGAGCAGAGGAGCAAAAGTGAAGATGTGGAGATGGGGAAAAAAGTCATCCCTCTCCCACAGGATCTCAACCTGCTGGCCGTTTGGCCAGTTGGACTGAGACCATACCAAACACACACACACACACACACACACACACACACACACACACACACACACACACACACACACACACACACACACACGTCTTTAACCGATTTTCTGTGCTGCAGGCTGAAAATGACGCAAAGAGGGACCAGAATGTGTACAGCTTGTCCCATCAACATCAGTACAACCGAGTCTTAACTAATATTTTCATTAGCTTCAGTATTTGTGTCAGCATCAGGAACTTGTAGTAACTGTTGTCCAGGAGACGGGATTCAGAGTCAGAAAATTATCACTCTCTCCTGGCTTCTACATACTT
>JADBJO010003290.1:172500-205000 GCA_016801955.1 Conus betulinus
TAACCCATGCTCTTCGATATTTTAGTTGCTTAAGGCATCGAGAAATTAGCGTGTTTCATCTGATGTTGATTCGATATTTGCAAAGCTGTTTGTTTCTTATGGTTTGTTTCTTTTTGCTTTGAATTTTGATCTGTCAGTAGTGTTCATCGTTTTCTGTTCTGATCGAATAGAAAGATGGACAGAAGGAGAGAGGAGAAGTAGTGTGTGTGTGTGTGTGTGTGTGTGTGTGTGTGTGTGTGTGTGTGTGTGTGTGTGTGTGTGTGTGTGAGAGAGAGAGAGAGAGAGAGAGAGAAGGGCGCACTGGAGGAGGGGGTATGGTGGAAAGAGAGAGGAAGAGAGCGTATTTTTTTCTTTAGCCAGACTGTTCAGGTATCTCGCATCAATTGGAGAAAAAAGAATACGCGACTCGAAACTTCACGTGAGTGCTCTGTTTACACTTTCTCTCTTTCTGTCAATCTTTCCATTAATAGGGGAAGGAGGGTGGAGTAGAAGGGAGGAGGGCGTCGGTGCTGTCTCCTTTTACTCCCACGCTGCTGATTCCGGCTTTCTTTTCATACAAATCTATTTTTAAAAACTACGTAGACAAACGACTCACAAGGCAAACGCGACGCGTTTCGACTCTTAGGTCTTCTTCATGCAAGATAAACAACACTCAGGACAACGAAAAAGAAGAACGAGCAATCACTTGTCAAACGCCAATCTTGTGCCGAATTTGACAAAAGCAAGTGATTGCTCGTTCTTCATTTTCGTTGTTCTGAGTGTGTGTTGTGTTGTTGTTGTTGTTGTTGTTGTTGTTGTTTCTTTCAAATATCTTGCCTGAAGAAGACCAAGAATTTGAAATGCGTCGTGTTTTGTCTGGTGATTCATTTGTTCATGTAGTTTGGCGGAGTTAATTTAACATTTTTTAAGATTTCCGCCGGCAATCGCCTCATTTTGCAACTTTCCACGTCACGCAGCCACAGTCAGGTCAGCCCTAACATCGCAGTCCACATGGAGCACTCAAACGTAGGTCATCATCAGCCAGCCCATCGGAGGAGACAGTACTCTGCTGCCGAATCACTTCGATGACGTACAGTGGTGCCCGTTCTGATTCAGCATTAACAGGGTACAGCCGATTGACCCTCTTCCCCCTCCCCTTTCTCCCATCACCTTTCTGATGACAATGATGACTTGGTCGCAGACCCAGTGTGACAGAGAAAGAAGTATACAGACAGCATGCTGAATGATGGGCTATCAATGATTCATATTGAAAACAGCAGCAACATCGATAATAAGATAGCTACCAACCCTCTAGAATTCCCGTCGTTCAGAAATTGTTCCCGAAATCTTGAATGTAGTGGGGGGGGGGGGGGGGGGGGGGGGGGGGGAAGTCAGAATGTCCAATCTTGTCTAAAGAAGTGGGAGAATATTATTTCCATAGGAGCGAGAGAATAGTGTCGATTAAGCCCAAACGATATGTAGATGATGGCAATTATATGAATGCAAAGTGCATTTTCTTTTTGAAATCCATATCTGTCAACTGAAAACCCAAGGGGTCAGAAATGCTTTCAGTCAAAAGCCATACTGCCCCCTCCCCCTCTCTTCAGCCCTCCCCACCCCCTTCATCCAAGGCTCCCGAATTGTGAGCCCAGAAGGTTGGCAGTAATGAATACTGATCGGTGATTATATCATTTTCATCATCATCATCAGCACCAGTTGTATCTGTATAAAAAAAAAAACTTTATGATTTCAGACATTTCAGACAGGCCCTCGAGAGCAAGACAGACCTGAAGAACGTTCTGACAGCTATACCATGCGATCCCAAAGTGAGTAAGATGGAACTGGAAACAATTTAAGGCTGCAAACCTACCGTATAGCCAAGTCGTCAAACAGTGCCATATGTCAAGGCAGTTTAACATTCAATAATGTAGGATGCTCGTACTTGTTGCCGGGACAGGAAACTCTGTAAGAGAACATGTGGTCCGTGGTTTTTAAAAATTTCCGATAAGAGTCTTGAAATGTTCCGGATGATAATGCGGCGTGACACACATCTAGCTTCACCATATGGTGAAAGCAAAGTAACTGTTTTCCATGCATGGGGTAGCCATCACCAAATCCGGACATTAATTGAAAAAGTGTGGAAGAATCTTAAATACGGACTGCAAAAGCGAGCGCGCTAGCCTTCATTTGGTCACTCTCTCACACCTGCCAGCTACATTTCGGCGGGTTTCAGAGTAAATGAATCCATGACGCCTTTGATGAAATCAGAGTCGGTAGATTTGTTGTGCTTCTGATTAAGATTAGTCTAGACTTCATGCCGTACATTGTGTATCATCAGATCTGTCTGTATTTTTGTGTACTTCTTTATGGCAGCTGATTGTTTAGATAGACAGACAGGCAGACAGACGGACAGACACATCATTTAGTTTTCCATACATACACGTTTGCAAACACTTTCTGTCTGTCTGTTTCCTTCCTTCCCTCAGTATCTTCCATCCCACTTCTTTTCTGTTGTCCCTCCTCTCTTCTTTACGATTTTCTTCATCTTTCTATTCTACTCTAACTCGCTCTCTCTCTCTCTCTCTCTCTCTCTCTCTCTCTCTCTCTCTCTCTCTCTCTCACACACACACACACACACACACACACACACACACACACACGCACGCACGCACGCACGCCCCCCCCCCCCCCCCCCCATGTGTGTATATATATATATACACATATATACACATACATAGTGCGCACATAGGCATACACACACACACACACACACACACACACACACACACACACACACACACACACACAGAGAATAAGAAGAACAATGCCAGAACCAGCGCAGAGGATAATAATGAGCACACTTTGATTTGTCTCCAGGACAACAAGCGGGCGACACAGGCATGCGATTTCATCAAATATGGAGGAAAGGAGTGAGTTCAGTGTTATAATTCGTTGATAATTAGAGTGCGTCAATCAGTTGTCCTAGACTAATAAAAGCAATGCAGAAAAGACCGTAACATCGGCGTCGCCACCAACAACAGTTATTAACATCATCAGCATCACGGGATGATTACAAGTAGTTTTAGGTAACACATGATAGCCGTTTGTTCAATAAAACATGTCTGTCTGTCTGTCTGTCTGTCTGTCTGTCTGTCTGTCTCTCTCTCTCTCTCTCTCTCTCTCTCTCTCTCTCTCTCTCTCTCTCTCTCTTTGTAACGTGGCTTCCCTTGTCTGGCTCCCCAGCAAGACGTTGTTTCAAGCTGCTCTTCTAAATTTTCACTGGTATTGGCTGTACATTGCACAGTATGCCTGTTGAAGGTCGCCCATGTACTTGGGATGCTGAGTGCTGTGCTAAAAGAAATGACTCTGTGGAGGGCAGAGGAAAACAAACTGTCGTCATGCTTCGATTGACCACGATAACCGACCAACCCCCTGCAACGCAAACTCAAGGCCACAACGCTGTCCATCGACGGAAATGCCCGTCACAGGTAAACAGGGACAGGCGCAGAACTGAGATATACAGAAAGAATCAGCAGGAAAAGGAAAGTGAAATTTTTCTCCATCCGATTTTTTTTCTTTACCGACTCCACCAAGCCTGGTGTACAGTGCTGATAGAACCACAGACACTTTCACTGCTTGTGGTGACATTTTTCATTGTGACAGCAATCCCCTCCCTCCGCACCACAGCCTGTACGTGACACACGGCACAGTGACATTCAACAAGAAATCGGTATGGGACAGTGTGATAAACAGTCTGTGACAATCACACACGATGAAGCATTCATGTCGAATCTTGTGTCGGTCAAGCAAAGTGTTGATGAAGACTGCGGTGAACAATTTTGCAACATTGTTTTGTGAACATGATAGGCCAGCACAAAACAAAACAGAGGAAGTCTTAGCAATGAGGATGATCGTGACTCAGAATGCAAAGATGATCCTGAAAGTATTTTTCAGGTCAGTCAATTACAGAGTGCTCCTGACGACAACGTTACCATAAACGACATACTGGCGTATCCACAGGAAATGACCAGAAATATGAACAGCTTTCACTATGCTACCAGAGAAGACGTGAGATGGCTTTCAGCAACATTGAAGCCGTCAACGACGGAAATCTTGATGACTGTGGCTAGATGTGTTAATACTTTGACAGTCACTTTCGCAGCCATACCGGTGTACAGTGATAGTTTTTAATATGTGTTCCATGACCTGGTTTCCTTGTCGCGATATTGTATTCTGACATGTATTACATGTTCATTCTTTTACAATTACTTTATGAGCACCCCGTCCCATCGAGTTCTCCCAATGAGTATGGGCTTTGTAAGGTTTCCTCAATAAATCATTCATTCATTCTGTTGTTTTCAATAGGTCAGGTTATAGAACAACTTAAAACTAAGAAAATTATGTAAAATTTATAGCTGTAGCTTAATTAGGAGCGAAGTTATGATTTTTTTTAATATTTAATTTTTTTACGACAGTCAGAATTCCCCATAAGGGCCATGTTTGGAGGCCTGTACTCGGCCATTTGGCAAGTGACATGTCTGAAACTATGGGTGACTGATGTCAACTACTTGTAATATACACTGAATTTTTTTCAGACCTGAGGCTCTTGCAGAGTCCGACTACCACACTCCTAAAAATGCCAAAATCTTCATTTGACTTTTTTTCTTCCTTCCATATCGGCACCAAAACAAGTTATAAAATGACACATCCCTGCTTTCAATTGACATACAAGCATGTAACTTATATCAAAATGATCAGGATTACAAGATCTATCCAATAAGAAAGACATTCAAGCATGTCAGCACAATTGTACACCCCCACCCCACCACCACCTTCCCCCCACCCCCCCCCCACCTTTTTACCTAACTTCTTGTGTGCCATGTAAACATTACGTATACAAATTAAATATCTCTGCTTGGCATGATCTTATGAAAAACATATGATTGACATTTGTACCAAAAGTAATGCTCAGAAGATTAAAAAGCAGAAACTTTGCCCCCCCCCCCCCCCCCCCCCCCCCCCCCCTCCTCGCTCTCTCCCCCCCCCTTTCCTCCCCTCCACCCTAATTCTCCAGTGCCTATGCTTTTCCATATATAGTGAAACTTATATATATGAAACTTATATATATGATTGCCAAGAAATACTGAATATAACAATGCCATTACAAAATAAATACACTCATCCCTTGAGTTTTTTACCCTGGCCCCATACCCCCTTGCCAGCAGGAACTGAATGGACAAACTTAACGGTTTACTTAATTGTAGTTGAAAGCCTGAAGAATTGCTCCTCTTTCTAATTGGCATACATTTTTAGAATTGATAAATATCCGGACGAGCACAGTGTAGAAAACCAAAGGAAGGGATAGGAGTGAGATGTGCATATGCTGGCCAAGGCTTGCAGCTAATCGGTAAACAGCACCAACTTTCAACACATGCTGACACACAATCACCATCAAAATCAAAAGTACAAAAGACAGTGTATGGAAATGAAAGATGAATAACAGATTTTGTCTGATGTATTTTCATTTTTTGATTAATTTTCAAACATTTGGAGAAAATAACAGTCAAATGTGGGTTAACAGCCCACTGGCTCTTTCTTAGTCATGGAGAGAAAGTTTGTGTAGAACTGGCCATTGTTACAGTGTATGTTGACCAGAACAATGCCTGTTGTAGCAGACACTAACTGCACAGTTTGGAGCACCTGAAGTAATAAATAAATTGAGTTAGGGTTGTCATTAATTGATAAATCATGATGATAGCTAATCCATTCCATCCATTCACACACACACACACACACACACACACACACACACACACACACACACACACACACACACAGAATCACGCACACACACATAACATACATTATCACCATAACCGCCCATGACAATGGAGTGCATAAGACAAGTGTTTTAGAATCTCAGCTTGATTTATTTGATAAAGGAAATACAGGCACAAAATTAATATTCTGTACAAAGCTTAAATAAATGTTTAAGAACTGCCCAAAAACGTGGACAAAACGAATCACAAGACACAAACACATGATTCGTTTTGTCGACGTTTTTTTGCAGTTCACAAACGTTTTTTTTTTAAAGATTTGTTTAGATTTCCGCCTGCAGTCATCTCACTTTGCAACTAGATCTAATATTCTATACATTTTCCTACTGGAACTGTGTTAGTTTTCAGCTGTTCATTCGACATTGGGCCTCAAAAGCGTCGTTGGGCACGGTCACGTGACCTAATAAATTTGATATTTAAGTCGAACAGGAAAGATCTGGTTTAAAAAAAAAAAAAATCAACACAGAAAATAAGCCTTGAAGTCATACAAACTACACCTGTAACATATCCATGGAATCTAAGTAGCAGTTTTAATTTGGTGTAAAATACAAAACACATACATACTCCTCTCATCAGCACGACCCCCACCATTACCCGGTCTGATGTTTTCGGTCGTCAAACAAAAACAAAGTAATCTTCAAAATATATGACAGTAATATAGTTAAATCGTGATGTAAAACTGACGGAAAAGGTTGCAATTTACCATTCAAATAGCCGGAACGGCGTGGTTTGAAGACGACTCGTCGATATTCGATAGATTCCGTTTAATATTTACGGGTCGCATGCCGTCTTGTACTTAGCGCCATTTCAATTTTTCGTGTCGACGTCGAAGCTGCACCACACGGCTTGTTTCATAGCTTTGCGCTCCGCGGCATTTGAACGGACAAACTTCAAATTTTTACTCAAATATAGTTTAAACCCTGAAGATTTGCGTGAGTGTAAAAGTATAAATGTCGCTCTTGGTTTTATTCTCGAAAATTTTACATGAAACATTTTAAAACGGGTTTTTCACTCTGAATTTTCCGTTGAATGCCTACACTTCGCACACGAGACGTTACGAGGATGACTCTTCTCCTGTTTAGCATGCTATTTTTAGAACTACTAACGGTGCCACCGAGCGCATAGCAGACGACGAAAGGCAGTGATCGGAGCGAGACGCGCGCGCATGGCGGCCGACGCTGGCGGCTACTCCGTAACAGCGCAAACTTTCAACACACGCTTTTTATTAATAAAAATATTTGTAGAAAATCACAGTTGAATGTGGGCCAACAGCACACTGCCTCTTAGTCATAGAAAGAAGGTTTGGAGTACCTAAAAAAAAAAATTAATAAATAAAACAAAATTTAGAAAAATAAAAAAATAAAAGAAGAAAAGCAACACTTTCCGCATCAAACACCCCCTCCCCCACATCATCCTGCTACACATCCACACTTTTTGACATACTGTTTGAAGTTTCATGGGTACATGCCACTTTCACACAGACACTCACACTATCCTCCTCCCATCCACAGTTAGTCCCCTCCACCCCACTTTCTCCCTCTATTAATACACGCACAAGAATAAGAAAAATGCCTGGGGCAGAAGTGGAAGCGGGATGTTTTCCAAGCACGCACTGTTCCGATACCGTCTATTGTTATCATACTCATCTCTTTATCATACTCATGTCTTTTATAAAATTTTATAAAATTAAAAAAACGTAATAAAAATGTAATTAAAAAAATTCAAAAGTATGCAGTGATTGTTCCTTCTTCCAGTGTTCTCAGCAGCAGTGTAGGTGAAGCTCCTCTCTTGGTAAGGCAGTCCGCTAACTGTTGATGTGTGTCAGACCATTTCACTTCCACAATGCCTTTCTCCATCAAGTCTTTGATCCCACTGATTTCTAGCCTCAACCGTTTTTCTGTCACTTGCTTTGTGGACTTCAAGGCATCATGTAGTGACTTACAGTCAGTCAGGCAGACAAGAGGTAGACTGTCAGGGGAAGCTTTTCCTGTGTGATTTCAGTAAACAATGTTGCCACAAATATTGCTACATCAAGTCCTTCTGCCATAGCCAGTGTCTCACCAGCTAGTGTACTTCGTACCACTCTGTGAATTTTCTTGGAGTTCCAGCAAATAGGAATGACCTCTCGTTTCTCATTGGCTAGGAAGATGATATAGCCGCCTTGAGTTCCTCCATCCTTCAGGTTGCCAAAAGAAGCATCTGTGTAGACCATCAGTTTCAGTGTTTCAGATTCCAAGTGTTGAAATTTCAGCGTAACATGTTCTGATTTGATCTTTTTGATGACTTTGTTTGATTCCAGTAGATGTTCCACTTTCCCACCTTTCACATTAGAAGAAAGCTGAGAAGCATCAAATGCTACATCAGGACGACTCTGACGAGATATCCACAAAATCTGACCAACATTGGACCTGTATGTCTGTTTTTTCTCCTCAGCTGTCATGTTGTCCTGTTTCTGTTTTGTTCTTCTTTTGTCAATGGGTATGGGTTCCAGAGTGTCTCCATGCTTGGTTTGTTGTAGACACACTAGGTGTCCATCAGAGGACAGCTCCATGCTAATGTATTGAAAAGCTGTGTGTTTTCTTCCTTACCAACCCTGAAATGATTGATTTCTTCAATCACATTCTGTTCAAAGGCCTTTACGCCTCCCCAGATGAAGTCATCCACGTGGCATGCAAAGATGCCAATCACCTCATCTCCAGTCATCCAATAGAAGATTGCTGGGTCAACTTTTGACATCCTTCCTCCAAGTTTTTGCAGAACATTTTTGACCCGTTTGTACCACTGCAGAGAAGCATCATTTAGTCCATACACACATTTCTCTAAACGCCACAACTTTGCTTTGGCTGTGAGCTTCTTTCGGTGGTCTCACAAAAAATGTCTCTGTCGATTTCTTTTCCTTGCAGAAAGGCTGTCTTAATGTCCATAGAGCGGGCTCCATTTTCTTTGGGCGAAAATAGAATCATTCGCAGTGATTCACTTGCACAAGTGGGGGAATCCTTTTGAATGTCGTCATTTCCAATTTCTTCGAACCCCCTCGCCACCAGTCTAGCTTTGGGAGTCATTCCTTGTTTAGTTTGTTTCATTGTACATATCCATCTAGTTGAAACACATCTTTGTCCAGTATCTTCCACTTCACTATATACATGATTTCTTTGCCAGCTCTCCATTTCTCCTTGTTTGGCTTTCTCAAAGAACTCCTTCTATCATCATGACAGTGTCTTCGGAACACAATGCCAAGTCACACTCTGCAGATGATACAACAAGTTTGTTGACCTTGGTTAAATCCATTGACATTCTTTCTCTTTTACATTCTTTCGGTTCTGTGCACTCAATGTTGTACCAGTTTTTGTTTCTCCGAGCTGATTTTCCAGCTTTGTTTATTATCTTTGCAGATATGTGCTTTCCATTGTCTTTGTGTTCATATGAAATCATCTGGCCTGTTTTGAGTTTCTTGAAATCAATGTTGTTTGTGTTTATTTCATTTGTTTCATTCATTTCATCTCATTCAGTGTCTGATTCTGTATCAACGTCTGGTAATGTTTCTGTACAGCTGTTCTTTGTGTCGTCTTTCCTCTTCACGAGCAGGTTTGGTGTACTGTGACTTTTGTTCTCCTCTTAACTGTTGCTTGTGAAAGACTGTGAGTTAAACTCAGCTTCAGGGTTTGTTTTCTCTTTTTCTTCTTTCACTTTTCTCTAATCTAGTTTGATGTACTCGGACTAGAGTTCCACCATGACGCACAAAAATCACATTTCCATCTTGTCCTATCACATTTCCTGGTCCCTTCCATTCTTCATTATTTGGGCGCTTGTAGTAGACCTTGTCTTCCATCTGATATACATCATATGAGGATCGTGTCTTGTGTTATCAAAGCTGTTCTCAGTCGCTCTGAACTTTCAGCTTCTATGAATACCTTTCTGGCCGCATGCATACCATTGATGTGTTCTCCAACCCGTGTTGCTTCTGGAGGTGCCTTCCAGAGCAGGCAATTTGTCATTGACTGCAGACGGAAAGTTTGAATTTCTCCCATACACCAGCTGATAGGAACTGAAGCCATGGGTGTTGACCATGCTGTTCTTGGCTGCCAGTGCGCAGCACAGTGCTGTCTTCAAATCCAGATCTTTCTTGTCAGACATGATTTTCAGCAGAATGTTGGAAAGGGTTTGGTTTTGACGTTCCATCAGACCATTGCTCCACAGGCTATAGGCTGCTGTAGTTTTCACTTCATGTTGAAGTTTTCGCACATGTCATGGAATTCATCATTGTTGAATTCTCTGCCATTGTCACTTATCAGTACTTTTGGTGGGCCATGCACTGCAATCCAGTACTTCATGAAGTTGTGCACTATGACTGATGACTGTTTGCTTCTGATTATTGCAGCAGCACTGAATCTAGTAAACTGGTCAATCATGTAAAGGTACCAGACATTTATGCCAAGCTCATGAAGATCAATAGCCACTGCTTGCTTGTAGTCGTCTGCCAAAGGCATTCCTACTGATGGTTTTGGTGGTGTTTTTCGTTGTCGAGCACATACAGCACACTCTTCTACTAACTTTGTAATTTTCTTGAACAAAATATATGTCTTTGACTTCTGCATTCTGCATTAACTTCTTCAAATTCTCTGCTGAAGCATGCCCAAACTGTTTGTGAAGTTTCAGAAGTGATTTTGTTTGTTCTTTTTCATCTAGATTTTCCAAGGTCAGCAGGATTTCACCATCGTTTTGCATCGCTCCTTTGTTTCTGACGAAGTCAATGCAATAATGTCCAGTTGAAGTGTAGTTTAGCTCCACAGGTTGTTGAACATCGTGGCTTTGTCATTGGACATATCAAGAACAGTTCCTGCTTTCTTCAAAGAATCCTTGCTCAGCAAGAGTGAAAGTTCTATATCCACAACTTCTGTTTCAGTGTTACACATTGTCATGCCAATCTGAGCTGGGATTGTCGCATTCATGAAATGAGTGCACTTGAGCACCATCTCCAAACCTGAAAATCTTTGTACTTGCCTTTTTCTTGATGACTTTCTTTTGATCTTCTTGTTCACATATTCCTCATACCATTTCTTGCCACAGACAGTTTCGGTACATGCTGTATCAATAACTGCACAGCCATAAGATTATGTCATCAGTATCTCATTCTCTGTTCTGTGTTCTTTAGTGAACAAACAATGCCAAGTGCCATTGTTCTTCACATTCTTCATAATATTCAGTGTCAGTGTCTGTCATTCTCATTTCTTTGTGTGGGCATTGTTTGGCCCAGTGAAACACTGACTGGCAAACAGCACACTTTGTTCTTCCATTTCTGTCCAGTGGGTTAGAGCCTCTTGGAACTTTGTTCTTTGGCCATGTTCTTTGATTACTCGAACTAGGTGGACTGGAAATCTACTTACTCTGTATCTTGTACTGTTCTTTGTCACAAACGCTTCTTGTTTCACTATGAGTTCATCCTCAACTTTGGCTCCTGAATGACCTCCAAAAATTCTCTTCAAAGCAGACTTCATAGAAGAAAATGTTCTGTCAGATGCTGCAGTCAACACTAACTGTTTTTCTGTCAATCCTGCATTGTCCAATAGTTTTGAACGCCAATACTGCATCTGGATACTCCATCTTGTATTTCTTGCAGATCGTGTATCTTCTTTCATATTCTACAATGCAATGAGCCATTGACATGCTTCGCCCTTTCATAAATGACTCAAAACCAGAGTATGAGGAATAGGCTAGATCAACTTCTTCTTGAAGAAAGAGAGCATCAAGAGCAGTAATTAAAACGTTCATACCATCTCAGGTGTTCAGTTCAGTAGCGTCGATCTCCAAAGCTCTCGCTCGAGCTTGTCCCGTTAGCGATAAGGTAACCGCTAATGTTTGTTTCTCAGGCTTCACGTCTGTCACCAACTTCCAAACTTCAAGTTCGTTTTTCCACGTCTCATATACTGTGTCCGGTCCTAGACTCGGCGGTATTTTAGTTTTGCGCCATACTTACGCTCTGCTACCATGAAAAGTTAAACTGTAAATGTACTTATAACGTTGCCTCCTCGGCTCGTACAGATTTGTTGACACTCCGCTCGTTTCCGCTTCCCACGTTACCAAGTTATTTCCTTAGTTACAGTTTCATTACTTCCGGTAAGTTCGACAACAATGTTTTCCAAGCACGCACTGTTCCGATACCGTCTATCGTTATCAGTCTGCTGAATAGACGCTCAGTGCTTTTGTTGTTGTTTTTCATAACTACAAACTTTACATCTGTGACGTCAAGTAATTGCCATTTCTATCAACATAACAGAAGTTGCAATGATTCTCTTAGCAATTCCCATTGGCGTTCATTTTAATTTACACCTCCAACTCAGTGAAATTTTCAGGAGAAAATTATCCTGAGGTATATTACCGAGCAACTTTTCAGACCACTTTGAACAGTGTTTTGTCTTCGACATGCCTACGTTAGATATCTCATAAATATACATGAGTATGTTTCAGTGGGAATAGAGATTTTTCAGTGCTGCATTGAATTCAGTGTTGAAAGTAAGCGTAAAGTACAGCCGTATCATGCGGTCTCGGACAAGAATGGAACTCTGTGCATTATTTAGATCTTTTTCGTCCTCTTCGATCAGTATAAAGAGTCTTAAATTGTGTGTCCCTTCATGCCCAGCGGTCATGGTGATCTCATTTTTTATTTCCTCTCTTCATCTTTGCCCAAGTTAGTATTTAGGTCGCCGTATCGGCAAGTTCGTTGGACGGACGTGATGGCGCCCACCAGAAGGGAACATTTACGCAACTAATCAATTACTGTCGTCAGCAGGCGGCTTAGTCGGTTGTATCCTGCGTATGTTAAATCAGAACAGGCACCACTGAACACCACGGATAGTGTCTAATATCACGAATAGTGGATAGACGTTAAACGAAGGACACACACACCACGGATGTGACTTTGCAGCAGTGCGGTATCTTCTGTGGTGGGTTGTCTCATGACGACTTGATATGGACGGCGCCCTCTGGATTGCCGGTGCTGGGGTTGCGACAGGAAAAAAGCCAGGGTGTGGTGGTGGACAAAGGGGTTAGAAGACCGGGTCAAGGAAGGTGGGTGGAAAGAGTGGCGGGGGGCGGGGGGGGGTAATGCCACTGACACAGCATAGAAGATGATGCGGAGAAAAGAAAGTAAAACCCTTCCGTCTCTGCTTGAGATAATCCCAATTTTGTCCGTTATAACAGAAAACTTACTACATGTGGGGATGGATGTGGCGGAGAAGGGGTGGGGGTTGGGGGCGAACTACTGCTTTGTTCTGTATGTCTTTTAGATATGTATGTGCCGGGTGATAAATAGCGCAAGCAGCGTTGCCTGGAAGCTGTATGTTTCTGTGTGGACGCTAACATTATATACAGTTACCTGATTTATTGCCTCTTTTGTTTGGCGGTGATGACCGTCCCAATAGGTACACCGAGTACCTACAGGTCTTCCAGCTGTTCATGTTTTTCTGGCTGATGAACTTCACGGTAGCTTTCGACCAGATCACTTTGGCCGGGGCCTTCACTATCCGCTACTGGACCATGGACAAGAGACCGTGTTTCAATCTCAGCCTCTTCATCTCCGTCTGGAGGGCTGTCAGGTTTGGTCGCTTGTTGGATGCATGACTGGGTGTGGAAGAGGGTTTTTTTTTTTCTCCTCCTGTGGGTCGTTTCGCCTATTTGACTATCCACTGAATAACTCAGAACCGCTTGAGAGGTTCTGTTTTAAATTCAGCAAATATGGAGTATACCCCCTACTCATCCCCGCCACCGAATAACTTCATTTTGGAGAAGAGTTTCTTAATGTCGAATATCAAAACCAAATTCACTGAAATATGCCAACTCTTTAATTTATCACTTCATATCGGTAGAACATTCAGGATTTGTTATGTAAATCACCTTGGTTTAGGACAGAACGAGAAGAAAATAAAGAAAAATCGTTATTGATGGCAAATGAGTGTCAAAAACATGGAGGAAAGGGTGGGTGGGAAAGATGGGAATGGAGGCGGGGGAGGGGATAGGGGGTGGGGGCTTGGCTGAACTGGGGGTTTGTCTCAAATACTGTAGGATCAATATCTAGGTTACGGAGCAAAACGGACAAAGTACTGATGGAGAACTGCTTGAAAGCGAGCGAAACATCATCGTTTCATGTTCATGCACGCAGCGTGTGTGTGTGTGTGTGTGTGTGCGTGTGTGTGTGTGTGTGTGTGTGTGTGTGTGTGTGTGTGTGTGTGTGTGTGTGTGTGTGTGTGCGCGCGCGAGTGTGTGAGTGTGTTTGGAGTATGGATAACGTCCATGGCATTACGATGGTCATATATTTGAGGACGTTTTTTTTTTTGCGTTCTTTGTGTTTGTTTTTTTTTGGTTTATTTTTTTTCTGGAGAGCTCTTCGGTCTGATACTTCTTGAGTCAGCCTTTCAAATATCTCTCTTTCCCTCCTGTTTTGGTTGTCCTTCTTCTTCTTCTTCATCACTGTTGTTGGGTTTTACTACTATTTCTTTCTAGGTTTATTTAGATTAACTTTCTCTTTTAATACTACCATTTTGTTAACTACTGACTTGTGTATTTTTTTTTTTATAATTCTTTCATGTTTTGAATAATGATTTATATCTAAACTCAGATGATTTGCTTATTCACCTATCTCTCACACATGTCTACACAAACTCTCTCTCTCTCTCTCTCTCTCTCTCTCTCTCTCTCTCTCTCTCTCTCTCTCTCTCTCTCTCTCTCTCTCTCTCCCCAGCCGCCGTGGCGAAGTGGTTAGCGCCGCGGACTTCCGGCTAGGAGGTCGTGGCTTCAATTCCCATCAGAGTCATTCGACCGGCTCCTACACAGAGTTGAGTTTTGCTGCGGGCTCAGTTGGGAAGACTGGGACCACGCAGTCGAGCTTCATCCACTAAATGGATGCGTCTCTGAAAGTGTTGCTCAAATTTCCTGACCAACACTGCAGATGTTTGTATCTCTCGGGCCTGGTTGACGCCGGGATTATTAAGAAAGGAAGCGTAGAATACAGCCCTGTCAAGCAGTCTCAGACCGGAATGGAAATCTGTAGCATTATCTTTATCATTCTCATTCTTATTGATCAGCATAAAAAGAAAAGTCTCTAATTCTGTGGCCCTTCGTGCCCTGCTCTTATGGTAACCTGTTTTGATGTCCTCTTTACGTCTGTGGCCTTGGTTTGATTCTGTCTGGGTCACCGGTATTGGCGAGTCCATGGGGGCTGTCGTTGAACGGACGTGGTGGCACCCTCCGGAGGGAGAGCTCACTCACGCCGGCTCCGCGATTAAGCAATTATTGTTGTTATAGGGGCTTAGTAGAGGGTGTCCTGCGTATATTGGATCAGAACAGGCACCACTGAACACCACCGAAGTGACTCAGCAGCAGTGCAGTATCTTCTCTGGTGGGTTGCCTCTTTGACGATTCGACATTGATTACTCCCTGTGGATTGCTAGTGCCCGGGCTACGGCGGGACTGACGGGCTGTGACTGTGGACAGGGTATTGGAATGAGCGGCATGGGCGCACTGCCAGAGGTGGTACAGAAGATGGGACGGAAAAAAAAAGAAAAAACCCTCTCTGTCTCTTCTTCCCCCTCTCTCTGTCTAAGAGAGAGATAGAGTGGGTGAGAAAGCGAGAGAGAGAGAGTGTTTGTGTGTGTGTGGATGTGTAAGAAATAGTAGGCGGATGAGTAAATCAGCTGAGTGTAGATATAAATCAGAGATAGGAGAGAGAGACACACAGTCATGAGAAATCAAAGGAGTGTTTGTCCCCACCTTACTCAAGGTATCACCTGGGTTCGCTGGCCCTTGGTTCTTTCATCATCGCTCTAGTGCAGATGATCCGGGTCTTCTTGGACTATGTGGACCGCAGGGTCAGGAGATCCCGAAACAAGATCGCCGTCTTCCTGGTCAGGTCAGATTGAAGCTAAAAAAAATGCTTTTATTGTTTTTTGAAAGAACTGTACAGTTACACTTTTTTACCGGCCGCAGGAGGGCTGGTTTCGAGGGTGTAAGAATCGGTGGGGATTGTGAGAGTGGATCAGCGGGTGGGTTCACTGATGGGTCGTTAGTGAACGGAAGTTTAGATGGATTGATCGGGCATGGGGAGGGAAAGGGATGGATGGGGGATGCGTGAGTGGATGGGGACGAATGGTAGGTATAGACCATGAATTTGTGGATGGATGATTTTTTTTTTTTTTTATCCCCTGTTGCTTCTTAGTTTTCGTTTAGCCTTGAGAGTTGTAGTCCTTTACACCAGCGACATTGCTCAAAACAGATTAAAAATCATATAAACACGCACTGACACACACATGCGCACACACACACACACACACACACACACACACACACACACACACACACACACACACACACACACACACACACACACACACACATCTTCAAACACACACACACACACACACACACACACACACACACACACACACACACACACACACACACAGAAAGAAAACGAGACAGAAAGAGGGAGAGAGAGATCATGGTATGGTATTATTTTATAGGATATTATGTCTGGTAACAGATGCTTGATGTGCTGCATGTGGTGTATGGAAACGTTTCTAAAAATTCTTCAACAAGAATGCCTATTTGTGTGTCATGGTGAGTGCTTTGGAAAAACGGATTAACAAGAATGCCTACATCATGGTTGGCTTTGGAAAGCGGTGCTGATTTGACTTCGCTGGAATGTGTGTGCATATGAACATATGTATTTGGTGTGTGTGTCGGGGGGGGGGGGGGGGGGGGATAAGAATGAGAGAGAGATTATTGTAAAATTTTATCATTTTGTGTATGTGTAGGGAGAGGGTGAAAGAGAGTAGTTTGTAATATCTTATCATTTTTCTTCCAGTCAAAAGTAGCACACAACATACAAATGCTTTGAACTTTTAATTCAGAAGTAAAAGTAAAGCCTATAACGAACACTGCTCGATGAAGCCATATCTTGTCTGCTCAGCTGGCACACTGAGAACCTGTCTCAGAGGCTGTCACACTGCAGACTCTCTCTGCAAGCCGGTCGGGTGGCGAAAAGAAATCAGGGTAAACGTAGGGAACACGGATGAAAAAAAATCCATTGTAACTCTACTAGAAAGACAAATCTATTGGAATTTCACTGTTTCGTGTCAGTTTCGTGCAAAAAAAAAAAAAAAAAAAAAAGAAAGAAAAAAGAAAAAAAGCCATCTAGATCAGTTTGACATAATCACAAATGAGACAGATCTCTCTAAGGAAGACCTGTGGTGTCGAACCGCCTCGACAAAATATGATTTATGATATCCTTGCATTAGAAAACAAAAAGCGTACCTACACATACTTTAAGGAAAAAATATCAAAGCTAACAAAAATCACATGTGTATATTCGTACTTGAAATAAAAACCAAAATATATTACGCCTTGCAGTGTTCCTGTGCGTACGTGCGTCCGTGTTTTCCTTTGGTTGAGAGGGGGGCGGATGGGTGGGTGACAGAGAGTGAATGATGGAATGGGATGCGACGGGGGTGGGATAGTGGATGGGGGGTTTGAAGACATCACGTGAAACTATTAATCAAGGTTCGCCCACTGGATTTTTCTCGTTTGTCATTTAATGTCATGTCCAGTGATACATACATATACGTTTGAAATTAAGCTGAACCTAGAAATTTATTGTAATGATTTCTTCTGGCAATGTTAGTCTCACACACGCACGCATGAAAGCACTCACGCACGCTCGCACGCACGCATGCAATCAGCGTGTGCGCGCACGCGTGTGAACAAACATATATGTGTGTCACACGACGGCCTCTACATACAATTCGCATGCAAAGACAATCAGGCGCCCCGCACGCAACCACACATCTGACTCCTTTCTTTCAATAAAACGAATCGGAATAATACATGTTAAAGTTTTTTTCCCCCCGTATATAACCAAAAAAAGAAGAAATTGTTTCTTTTTACTTTTTTATCTGCGCTTCACTTCTTTTGGCGCGCGGGAACTCGAATCTCCCTTTTTTTTTTTCTTTGGCCTGTAACAAAATTTCGCAAAAATGTCTATGAAACACCGTTTTCAGTTCATACATTCACCACGCGCGCACTTCATTTTTTTTCTGTATCTTGGGTCACACAGACGTTAACCTTGCCCCACACAAATAAATCACTCTTGGTTCAAAGACCCCAATTCTTATCATTGAAAATACTCTGGGTTCACAGACCCCAATTCCTATCGTTCAAAATACTCTGAGTTCACAGACCCCAATTCTTATCATTCAAAATCCTCTGGGTTCACAGACCCCAATTCTTATCGTTCAAAATCCTCTGGGTTTACAGACCCCAATTCTTATCATTGAAAATACTCTGGGTTCACAGACCCCAATTCTTATCGTTCAAAATCCTCTGAGTTCACAGACCCCAATTCTTATCATTCAAAATCCTCTGGGTTCACAGACCCCAATTCTTATCATTCAAAATCCTCTGGATTTACAGACCCCAATTCCTATCATCCAAAATCCTCTGTTTACAGACCCCAATTCTTATCATTCAAAATCCTCTGGGTTCACAGACCCCAGTTCTTATCATTCAAAATCCTCTGGGTTCACAGACCCCAATTCTTATCATTCAAAATCCTCTGAGCTCACAGACCCCAATTCTTATCTTTCAAAATACTCGGAGTTCACAGACCCCAATTCTTATCATTCAATATACTGTGAATTACAGACCCCAATTCTTATCATTCACAGACCCCAAAATCCTCTGGGTTCACAGACCCCAATTCTTATCATTCAAAATCCTCTGGGTTCACAGACCCCAATTCTTATTCAAAATCCTCTGAGCTCACAGACCCCAATTCTTATCATTCAAAATACTCTGGGTTTACAGACCCCAATTCCTATCATTCAAAATACTCTTGAGTTTACAGACCCCAATTCTTATCATTCAAAATACTCCGGGTTCACAGACCCCAATTCCAATCATTCAAAATACTCTGGGTTCACAGACACCAATTCTTCTCATTCAAAATGCTTCCTTCTTTCTATCAATTCCTTTCAAAAGAAAGGGATCAAATCTTAGCAGCGGACATCATAATCCAAGGGCCGAGAAAGCGCTGCCAGGGTTCCATTTCAGGGTGCTTGCTTCAGAAATACAAGACACTCTGTTAGTGATCTAAATGAATTACTTACTCAATGATCGATCTCAGGATCCACAGCTTACCTATCGAGTGTGTGAACAAGGTAGAGAACAAGGTGAGTTTTCAATGTGATTTTAAAGTGCGCACAACAACAACAACAACAACAAACGTTTTTTTCCTTTCTTTTTTTAACTTTCCGGGGAGCATGACAATGTGACATGCGAGCATGCACATGAACATGCACGCACGCACATACACATGCACGCACACTCTCGGATTAACAGACAATGACGGCAAATTTCTTATTGTCGAGGATTTTCGATAAGCACCGGAGAGGGACTAAAGGGTTGTCGTGTACTGGCACCATGACTCATCACAATTATGAAGTTCATCAAATACAACTGTGACAAAGTTATGTTTCATAGTCAAAGCTTGTAAGCTGTCCCATTTTCTGTGCCACTTCAGTGGCATTGCACTCACGCTACTCATTCTGACACCCCATCCACAGCCACAGTCCGGTCCGGCAATCCACAGGGAGCAGTCAATGTCGAGTCGTCAAGAGGCAGCCCACCTGAGGAGACACACTGCACTGCCGCTGAGTCACTTCGTGGTAGTGTGTTCGGTGGTGCCTGTTCTGATCCAACATACGCAGGACACCACCTGCTAAGCCCCCCCTGCTGACGACAATAACTGTTTAGTCACGGAGCCGACGTCAGTGAGCTCTCCCTCCGGAGGGCGCCACCACGTTCGTCCAGCGACAGCCCATGTGAATTCGCCGATGCCATGACCCCGACAGAATCAAACCAAGACGTAGAGAGACATCGAAAATTGAGGTCACCATGAGAGCAGGGCACGAAGGGCCACAGAATTTGAGACTTCTTTTTTAATGTCGATCGATGAGTATGAGGATGATGGAGATGGTGCTACGTATATCCATTCCGATCTGAGACTGCATGATATGACTGTACTTTACGCTTACTTTCATAACATTTCCCGGCGTCAATCAGGCCCCCGAGAGATACAAACACCTGCAGTGTTGGTCAGGAAATTTGAGCAGCAACACTTTCAGAGACGCATCCATTTAGTGGATGAAACTGGACTGTGTGGTCCCAGTTTTCCCAATTGAACCCGCGGCAAACTCAAACTGGGTAGGAGGCGGTCAGTGCAGAAAAATCCCGAATGACTCTGATGAGAATCGAACCCACGACTCCCCATCCGGGAGTCCGCGACGCTAACCATTTTGCCATGGCAGCTGGTAGAACCAGATTTTAGATGGGAAGGGTCCAAGCGACGTTGATAGGAAAAGAAAGAAAAAATTCGCCCAAAGCATAGATACTTTTCTATCGTTCACCATTTTTTTTGTACATCGCGATAGTCGAGTGAAGTGTATACATGTGTTCAACTGTTATAAATCTTTTCCTTTCTCGAACTTAAAATCTATCTTAGTTCGTAGTGTGTTTTGACCCTGTGAACTCATTAGATCGCGCTTAGATGTAGAAACATGGTGTGTGTGTGTGTGTGTGTGTGTGTGTGTGTGTGTGTGTGTGTGTGTGTGTGAGATATTTATTAAATTCAGCGTACGTAATCTGTGTGTATTGGGATGTCACGGTTATGCCTAATAGCAACGAATGAAAAACATGATTCAGTCAGTCCAGATAACTTAAATGCACTCTATACGCTGAATCTCGTCCTATTACTAGTATGCTTTTGCCACTGCTGACCAGTGCTATTTTGAGCAGTGTTAAGCAAGACTCACAGTCTCCACAACCTTAAAGACACAACAGCTGGTTAGGGAGACAGGGTGAGAGAGAGAGAGACACACAGAGACAGAGAGAGAGAGAGAGAGAGAGAGAGAGAGAGAGGGGTGTACTCGTAGCATGAAATGTAAAGTGGAGACGTACAAACATAAATCGTACAATTCCCCGGCAGATCGCAATGTTCGGAAGGAACTTCTACCAGTCCTCAAAAGACGCCTTCATGCTCATCATGAGGAATTTGCTGCAGTGAGTTGATTTCCGTTCACTGGTCTTCACTTCATGCTTCAATAATCAAGCAGTGTGTACTTATAAGATAGCTCCCAATTCGTCGTATTGAATGTTTGGGGACTTTTGCGTGAATGGGGGTATTATCCCATGTTTTATTCGAGGCTATTGATGCGCGCGTGCTCGCACGCTTTTCGTTTGCGGAGTGTGTGTGTGTGTGTGTGTGTGTGTGTGTGTGTGTGTGTGTGCGCGCGCGCGCGCGCGCGCGCGTGTGTGCGCGCGCGTGCATGCGTGTGTGTGTGTGTGTGTGTGTAGCGCATGCATGTTCTCACGAATGTCTCTCAATGTGCGAAAAACATGTGCATATGTACCTGAGCGTGTGCGTAAGTATGTGTGCGTGTGCGCATGCGCGTGTGTGATTAAACGTGTGCACGCGAGTGTGTCTCAGTGTGTGAGTTTTTTGTGATTGTTTCTCAACCTCTTTCTTTCTTCAATTCCCTCACTGTATTTGTCAGTCTCGATCCCCGTCTGTGTTTATTTGAGTGCAGAACGGGAGTCCTAGACAAAGTAGTGGACTTCATCAGCATAATTTCAAAACTGGCGATCACGGCTATAACAGGTATGTGAGTGAGTGAAGGAGCGAACGACGTGTGTGTGTGTGTGTGTGTGTGTGTGTGTGTGTGTGTGTGTGTGTGTGTGTGTGTACGTACGCGATCTCATTGTCTGTGCACGCTCATGTGCTTGTGTGTATTTGTGGGTATGCGGGCGGGCAAGTGTTTTATTTTGATGTCTGTTTATTTGAAGTAATTTTAAGACCATGAACGGGAAGAGAGAGAGAAAGAGAGTGTGTATGTATGTGTGTGTGTGTGTGTGTGTGTGTGTGTGTGTGTGTGTGTGTGTGTGTTTATTTGAATACGCGTGCTGAATGTATGTGTTCGTGACAAAGGAAACGCACGGGTGCATGTGTGCGCATAGGCCATGCGAGTCTGTGTGCACGCTCATGTGAATGTATGTATACGTGTGTGTGTGCATGCATGTGTGTGAACTTATGTGAATGTATGTGTGTGTGTGCATACACATGTGTGTGTGCGTGCGTGTGTGTGTGTGTGTGTGCCTGTGTGCGTGCGCGCGTAAGCACATGTGTGTGCCTGCGCGCTTCTGTGAGTGTATGTGTGTGTACGAATCTGAAGGAGAGGGCGGAAAGAGGAGGAAAAATGAAAAGAGAAAGGAGAGAGTGATCGTAAATAGTCATGCGGTCGTAACTGTATTAGAATTCGTCTTTGTCTCTCTCTCTCTCTGCCTGTCTATATGTCTGTCGGCCTGTCTGTCTGTCTGTCTGTCTCTCCCTCTCCTCTCGCTCTCTCTCTCTCTCTCTCTCTCTCTCTCTCTCTCTCTCTGTCTCATCATCAGTCCATCTGTGTTTAATCTGCAGCGTTGGGAGCGTATTTATGGTTTTACCGACAAGTAGAGATCTTGGAAAAGCACGTCCCAGAGTTGAGCTTCAGTCTCCTTCCTGTCGTAGTAAGTGTCAGATATGTTTGTTTTTTTTATTCATATTCATGAGATGATAAGTTGGGCACTGGGCTTCTATTTGAAATTTCCAGCTCTTTCCCATCCAAAGATTATTTTTCATTATCGCCTGTCCCCATGTATGCCAGCTTTTAGCGTTTCGGCGCGTGCCCGCTTTCTTTGTTTTTGTATTTCTCTCGGCTTTACGGGACTCTCCTTTATCCTCTAACTAGAACAAATTCAAAATGTGATAGTGGAATGACCATTGTTTTCTCGGTTGTACAAAGGCAAGGATGCAGAAGCACATCAGTGTAGGGGCCATCACACAATTTAAGAAGAGCTTAGGAGTGACATGATTCCTCCTCGCTATAGTCGCTCTCTCTCTCTCTCTCTCTCTCTCTCTCTCTCTCTTTCTTTTTTTTTTTTTTTTTTTTTTTTTTTTGTTATCAGTCATTTGGCACGTCTGCGTACCCCTTCCCCTTTTTTCCTCTCTCCCCATATGATTTTGACTCTACACCTGCTGTTCCCCCATCCACCCCCTACTCTTCCAGTCCCCATTATCCCTCACATATTTTGGTTTTTAGAGACTAATTTTGAAACCTTAGCAGAGCGAATTGTTTTGTTTAGCACTGTGACGCCGTGTATAGTGTGTTTAGAGTCCACCCCCCCCCTCCTCCCCCCCCCCCCCCCCCCCACACACACACACACACACACACACACACACACACACACACACACACACACACACACACACACTCCCTCCCGAAAAAAAAAACCGAATGTACCCATTTGTTTGTGGACACTTTTTCACATATGCTTATGTCGTGCAGTTAAAAAGCGCAATCTTTGATGATCCACGCACGCTTCGACCATTCTGGCATGTTGTTATGTGAGTGTCCATCACAGCATCTCAGTGGGCAATAGAGGATGTTTGGCCGTGCCTGTCTCTTCTCTAAAAATCAAAGATGGAGAATGTTGTAAAACATAATAAAATGTCTGCTTTCTGAAGTTTTTGAACATGGAACCATCTTAGCTAGTCCATGATTCAGTGACAGATACAGTGATAGAACATGTGACAGGTAGAAAAATGTGGGAGGGGATGATTGAAGGGAACGAGAGGGTCAGAGTAGGTAGTCATGGAACGACGCACCTAACGATCGGCAGGAAAACCTGATAACTGAGGGAAAGGGTGGAAAGGGGGATTCGGATGGAGGAGGATGGGGGTGAGATCGTAGTGCATCCGCAGCTTATTGGCCTATTGCAAGTCTGCTGGCTGGCTTCTCTCGCGTCCTATAAAGTGTCCTAGGCTTGTTTAGCACCAGTATTGTCCATGATGGCGCAATGGTTTAACTTATGAATTAAAGCTAAGCATGTAGAGGAGAGTTCATGTCCAAAAAGTTAAAATCATACCAAAGTTGAGTACCGAAGATTGCTTGTATTGTTGTTGGGTATCAGCACATATTGTCCCAATGACATATTATTGCCAGCATAATGTTTGTTATGGTTATGAAAAGAGCTAGATGAGAATGTGAGTGTGTGTGTGTGTGTGTGTGTGTGTGTGCGCGCGCGCGCGCACGCGCGCACTCGCGTGCGCATGTGTGTAAGTGTATTGTGTAGAATTTCACGGTCATTCACCATGCGGAAAATTTCCCAACCGGACAAGAACAAAAAATCTATTTCAAGACAAAATTCGGAGATCTCACCCACTCGAGTACATCAGCACAATCCAGTTCAGACTTAGACGAATCCAGAGTGAGAAATGGCACAGTGGTCCAGAAATCCATAGCAACTTACACCTAACTTGTTTGAACAGTGACAATCTAGTGACCTGATTTCGTGGAGAATACTCAACAACATCAGTTGACCTGCTCCAGATGACGAGAAAGCAAACTTACTATCTGATAAGACGGGTGCATCAAGACAATAAGGAGGCCCTCATCACCCTGTTCTCAGAATACAAACGCAGCTGTCTGCCTGAGAGGCGGAAGCCTCGGATTTATAAAGTTGTATGGAAAGGCAGTCAAAACTTGACAATCATGTGCACACTTGCAGGCGCCAACAGGAGAGTTCGTGAGAAGATCCTGAAGACGATCCTTGAAGAAACTGTTGAGGCCTTGGTAGACGCCAGGAAATATAATAAAAGGAAGCGTACAGTACAGCCCTGTCATGCAGCCGCAGACCGGAATGGAAATCCGTAGCATCATCCTCATTCTCATCGATCAGCATAGTAAAAAGTCTCAAATTCTATGAGCCTTCATGCCTGCTCTCATGTTGACCTCAGTTTCGATGTCGTGTCCACGTCTGTGGCCTTGGTTTGATTCCGTCCGGGTCACCGGTGTCGGCGAGTCCATGAGGGCTGTCGTTGGACGGACGTGGTGGCGATCTCCGGAGAGAGAACTCACTCGCGCCGGCTCAGCGAACAAGCAATTATGTCGTCAGTAGTGAGTCCTGCATATGTTGGATAAGAGCAGGCGCCACTGAACACCACCGAAGTGACTCAGCAGCAGTGCAGTGTCTCCTCGGGTGGGTTGCGTCTTGACGACTTGACATTGACTGCACCCTGTGGATTGTCGGTGCCGGGGCTGCGGTGGGACAGACCGGGCTGTGGCTGTGGACGGGGGGTCGGAATGAGCGGTACTGGTGCACTGCCACTGAGGTGGCATTGAAGTGGGGACAGCAAAAAAAAAAAAAAAAGATACTAAGAACTAAGGCCTCATTTGGATACGGAATTCCAGTGCGGGCAGTAGCAGTCACTTTCATCCAGAAGGTGTTGGACAAGGTGTAGACCTACAATAGAGCGCTGTGCCTTAATACCTAAGCGATGCAGTCTTCTTCTGTCAAAACCCTGGATTTCACATACTTGTTGATACACACATACTACAAATATTAATCCCCAGGACTGGGTTTACCCAATCTGCAAATTTTTAGGAACATTCTAATGAACTGAGGGAATGCAAAGTAAATTTATTCAATTCTGACCCAAAATCCTTTCCTTCATTTCAGGTAACTGGATGTTCTATGATTTAAAAAAATACTGGTTTTGACATTTTCATTATTCTTCAATTTCTCGAAAATCCACTAGTGAAATAACGATTTTTTTGTTTTATAAGTTAATTTTGAAGAAGGGCCGACAATACTTTAAGAATTTTTCTGACAATAAATATGCGCCGGGATCTTTGCAGAAAAATACTGGATTTATGAGGATCAGGAGGAGGTGGGGTTGGATTTACGAAAAACGCCTCAGTGTCTGGTTTTTTTGACGAGTTTTTTGAACCCACTTGAAAGATTAAGAAAGCACACACACACACACACACACACACACACACACACACACACACACACACACACACACTCATGTATATATATATATATATGTATACTCTGAGTGGCCTTTAATTTTATTTTCTACTATATATATATATATATATATATATATATATATATATATAGTAAAATTAGAATTAAAAGGCCACTCAGAGTGTTAAAAGTGCTCAACCAAAACAGGGAGCGACATAACAATTCAAAATAGGTTTAAAATGAAGGATTAAAACCTACAGATCTGTTTTGTAGTGAAAACAGATCTGTAGGTTTTAATCCTTCATTTTAAACCTATTTAAATTGTTATATATATATATATATATATATATTATATATATATATATATATATCGATAGGCAGAGAGTGTGTATATTTCTCCTTAATCTCGAGAGGCAGAGGAGGGATCTATCTCTCGGAGGGTCTGTCCATCCATATGTCAATCTCTCAGTATCTCTTCATCTAGATAGATAGATAGATGTGTGCGTCTGTTGTTGTGTTGCGGTCCATGCACTGATTTCTACTTATATTTGGCGTGTCACGGAAAAGCCATGTCGGTATAAATGGTATTTATTTTTGTTTGTGAGAAATGTTTCGGAATGTCAACCGATGACTGTATGGTATCGAACTGTTTTGCTGTTGTGTTAATGTTTGATTAACGGCTCGGTTCAAAAGCTGTATACGTGAATGACTTGACCGAGACAGTTGCTAGTGTTGTTCTCTCAGACACACAACAAAGGTACAAATTCAACACCTATGAAACATGTACACAAAGTAAGAATGGATAATACATTACGATCTGTGTCTGGAGATTTTGCGTGCAGTACTGGCAGACACTGCAGATTTTAGTTGTACTGCACGGGGTGTGTCGCAGGTTCTGACTTTCGGGGCGTTCTTGGTGTCTACAGTTTTCTTCAGTGTCCTCGATCTGGCCGTGGACACGCATTTCCTTTGCTTCCGTGAGTGCAAAAAAAAAAAAAAAAAATCGTGTGCGTATGTGTGCGCGCGCGCTCATTTGTGTGAGTGTGTGTGTGTGTGTGTGTGTGTGTGTGTGTGTGTGTGTGTGTGCGCGCGCGCGCGCGCGCGCGTGTGTGTGTGTGTGTGTGTGTGTGTGTGTGTGTGTGTGTGTGTGTGTGTCTATACGAGGGGGGAGGGGAGGTAAGAGTATGTGTGTTGTGTGTGTGTGCGTGCGCGCGCACGTTCTTACATGCACGTATGTGTTCATGAACATGTTTGCATATATGTATGTGTGTGTGCATATGCGTACATAGACCCGCGTTTGCGCCCATACAACATGCGGACATATGTTTGTGTGTGTAAGAGGGTTTTACATCACCCCTTACGCCGCGCATCTCTGTGACATGGTCGTGTGTGTGCGTGTGCGTGCATCTGCTTTCAGTGGAAGACCTGGAACGAAATGACGGCAGTCCACAAAAGCCCTACTACATGAGTCAAAATCTGGGAATTCTGCTGCGAGCTGGTTAGTCCTGTGTATTTCTCATTATATCATCAACACGTACATTGTTCAGTAACTAAAGAGTGGAAAACGAGTGGAAAGAAAACCATGTTATCTCCACCCCCTCACTTTCTATTGGTCTGTATCGCTGGTCGGTCTTTTGCCTCCCTTGGTCCTTCTCGCTCATTGTCACTCTATCTCCCTTTACGATCCTCATGGTCTTTATCGATCTCTGTTTCTCCTCTCTCTCTTTCTTTATCTCAGTCTCTATTTTGTCTGTGTGTCTGTCAGTGTGTCTGTCTGTGTGCCTGTCTATCTCGGTCTTTATCTCAGTCACTGCCGTCTGACTGTCCTGTCTGTCTGTCTCTCTCTCTCTCTCTTCCTGTCTGTCTGTCTGTCTGTCTGTGTGTGTCTGTCTTGGTCTGTCTCTCTTTTTTGTCTCTCTTTCTGTCTCTCTCTCTCTGTCTCTTTCTTGCTCACGCTTGCGTGCACGCAATGCTGTCTGTCTGTCTGCCTGTCTGTGTGTGTGTGTGTGTGTGTGTGTGTGTGTGTGTGTGTGTCTCTCTCTCTCTCTCTCTCTCTCTCTCTCTCTCTCTCTCTCTCTCTCTCTGTCCCTCGCTGTCTCACGTACACGCACTTTTTTTTTTTCCTCCCCCCTATCTCTCTCTCTCTTCCCTCTCCTCACTCTTTTATGCGCACGCATGCTTGCACGCGCACACATTCTTGCACCGTTCAATTTTGTTTCTGTTCTCTTTTTATCTCTCTTGCTCTTAAAAAACAAACCGTTCATTGTGTCCAGGACTGTGACTCCTTACAGTGTTTCGTGAACACAAAATGTTTTGAAAACAAAAAATACAGTATAAACAACCCGCCAGTTGAGTTGTTAGCCAGTTGAATAAACAAAATTAGTGAGGTGACATATAGTAACAGCATTCAGTTCACATTCATAGCTTGTGTGGTGCTTTCAAGTCAGACGAAAAGGAATCCAAATGAATCTTCAACCCTTTCTTGTCCTTGTTGCAACATACCTGCTTGGTCTTCAGGTGTCGTGATACAGACACATACACAATTACTAATACCTCCCTCCTACCCCTATCCTTGCCCACCCGAAATGCACACAGTAATTCCTTGTTGAGGACATTCACATTCAGTAAGACGTCGTTTGACTATAATGATTAGTTTCCGTTAAAAAACAACTAATAAAAGGCTAAGGCTTCGGCCATGCTATTAGATGTACTGTTATCCGCACTGTAGGCTGACGGTGGGCGACCTTTGAGCTGGGAGCAGTTACAGCCTCCAGTGATAGCCGCTGATGAAACCGATGACGTCAGTTACTGAAGAGGCGGCTGCACCATGAGCGATAGCTGGTAGAGTAGCACACAATGCTGAAAGATGATAAATATTGGAAACGTTGTCGTTCGACCCCAGCATAATCTGCTTGTCTGTCATGTGGTCACCTTTGCAGTGACTGGTGTTATCCTTTTTATTGTGCCTCTCACGCGCTGCTACAGTGTTCGGATGGCCCTGATGGCTTCCGCACACGGAACAAGCTTTAATGCTTTACAGATGGAACCAATCTGATTCAAGTGTTAGTTACACCTGTCGGCAACTTTAAGAGTGGAAAGTTGACAGATCAGAATAGTGGGTTTTTTCTGGAGGTTGCTTTCTGTTTCAACATTGCTTACAATAGTCCACGCAGAATGATTTTCCGGGATCTGAAGCAGAAAATCAGTGTGCCTTCTGAAATGGCCATTGATTTTGCTGATGCTGATTCAGTCATATGCGATCAGAGAGAGCATCTGTTGATTCAGAAAACGTAAAGCGCTGAAAACAATGAACTGCACATGCAAAACTGAAGCGCAATCATCTTCAAAGAATGAGCTGAGTGACAGGGTTGTCAAGCGTGTGCATGTGAATGAGAACGACCCAGTGTGGTATACATCTGATGGTGGGGTCGAATACAGACATTTACAAGACAAGTATCTATGTCAGTGTTAAAGCATTATGTTTTGCTATCTACATCTGACCTGTCAACGTTTTATTCAGTAATAACCTCGCAATGACAACAGTTTACCTGCTGAATTGCAGGCCTTTGTGCCATCACGATTGAGCGCATCAAGCAAGTGAAAGATTAGATAGGCAATTAACTAGTACTGACTGACTGGCTATGTTTGCGGGCGGTGGTATTCACAACATCGGTTGAACACACTGTACATTCGTCATACGTTTGCAGATCTCTCTCTTGGGCAACGATAGGCCCTAATGTCTCCAATACTTATTGTCATTCACCACTAACACTACCCTTGTGGCTGTCGCGTTTGATATTGCCGCCTGTGCAGTAACTGGCATCATTCCTCTCCTCGCTCGGCAAACACCTCTAGCTATGATCCCTGGTGCTATGGCCACCGACCGCTCACAGCTCATAGCCCATTGCTAGTCCACAGCGCAGCTCACAGCGCAACAAAGAGAATGGCTGAAGCCGAACTGAAAACTTCGCAGTCGCTGTGACTACATCACTGATGCCTGGTGTGATCCACAGATGGTAAAATACCTGTAACGCACAAATCTGAGACCTCGGGAGTCGACCGGACTGATCCACTGCAAGCAAAACACTCTGCAGGCACCGTCTCTCGGTCAGGAAGCATTATCATGGGTGGGCCTGCACCACTGCATACAGTGCACTCTGCAGGCTCTGTCTCTCAGTCAGGAAGCTCTATCATGGGTGGGCCTGCACACCACTGCATACAGTGCACTCTGCAGGCTCTGTCTCTCAGTCAGGAAGCTCTATCATGGGTGGGCCTGCACCACTGTAAGCAAAACACTCTGCACGCTCCGTCTCTCGGTCAGGAAGCAGTAGTGTGCGTGGGCCTAGTGGCTCTTTCTCCGCTTCCTTCGAAGGAACAAGCTCATAGTCATCATCATAGATGTGACAGGTTTATCCATGTTTTGTAATTTCATTTGAAAGATATATGTTTGGGTATGGAACTGGTGGAAAAAAGATGGGGCTGTTAAAGGCGAAAGAGTTAAGGATAAGAATTCTGTGTGTGTGTGTGTGTGTGTGTGTGTGTGTACTATCGAATTAATATTCAAATCGTTTTGTTGCTGCACCGCCCCAACTTCATTTTTGAAAATAAAGAGAATTGAAGACCATCAACTTTCCATCAAAAACATTTGTTATCAAACACAAAATATGCAGTTTAACTTACTGTTGATTTGACCGAACCGCTGTCACGGTGTGGGAAAAAACGTTCTGATTATTCTGTCGTCTTGGATATTATTTAAAATATCTGCTGTCCTATTAAAAAAAGTTTTTTTCTCTTTTGTTTTCAAGACATTTTTTTCACTGGTCTGTACTTTGTGTTTCTTTCACACATCTCTGAGATGCAATCGACTGCTTAAAACTGCATTCATTTGCTGTGACCATGCAGAAATTGTGTGTTGTTATTTATGAGTGTGTTGACAGATGGGGGTGCGTTTGCGTGTTCCTTTATGTAGGCAAAGCAGATCTCTTTCTCTTTCTGTCTCTCTCTCTGTCTGTCTGACTATCTCTCTCTCTTTCTCTCAAAGCATGTGCGCGCACGCGCGCGCACGTGTGTGTGTGTGTGTGTGTGTGTGTGTGTGTGACACAAAGTGGGGTGAAGTATACACACAAAATCCCACAAATGGGCGTTTTTTTTTTTTTTTTTTCTGAGACCATTTTTTTTTTATCGCCTCATTTTTTTTTCACATTAGCCTACCCATATTCTGTCCGAGAGATCCCATTTTTTTCATCGCTTAATTTTGTTTTCTCATTGAGCCTGACATTTTATTGTCCGAAAGACGTTCATTATATGCAAGACCTAAAACATGACAAAAAAATAAACAAAGGAGATTACTCAAAATAAATGACTTCGAAAAATTTAAGGGAATACACTTTGAAAAACCGCCTAAGAGCTTTCTAATTTCGCTTAATTGAAGGATTTTAATCAAAATTGCGTAAGATCGATTTACCATAATTGATGACCTGGATCACAACGCGTTTGAAATTCTTAGTGACGACCTATTTCTTGGAGTTTACACTCATACATGCATACACACGTGCAGGAGCGTGCGGAGGCACGAGCATAATGTATACATTAGTTATGCCATTTCTGCAGGAAGGTCTTTGGAAGAGAAAGGTGGCAGGAAGGTTGATAACTGTCTGTGTGGGGGTGGGTGGGTGTTTTAAGAAAACATCTATTTGGGAAATCCCCATTTTGTCGGCAACTTTGACGTCAAATTCGACGCCAGTTGAGTGGAAAAGAGGCTCTATTTGTAACAACTTTTCTTTTCTACCTGTCTCCCGTATAACAGCCTAATCACAAAGAATGCCCTAAGTTTTCTTTTTGTTGGGGAGTAGCAGCAACAGTGGGAGACCAAATGGCCCGGACGTGCAGGGGAAGTTCAGTCAATTAAACCATTATTTTTCACACTATTAAGAACCATGCAATATGCTCTCTCTCTCTCTCTCTCTCTCTCTCTCTCTCTCTCTCTCTCTCTCTCTTACATTACAATGCGAAAAGGTCCACTTATTCGGGCTCAACAGATTTTTAGGAGTTGAATTGCGAACGCTCGATGACCTTGCATATAGAGAAACGAACGGGTACAACAGATACTCAGTTTACATAAACTCGGCCATAAAATGTGTTCAGTTTTTGTTAAAAATGAACAAGAATCTATTAGAGTAGATTAGCATATAAGGCCTATAGTATGTTGTTTATTTTAGATGAACGTGACAAATGAAACTGGATCTCAAATGTTTGTAAATTGTATCAGTTTGGATTTGTTTATGTCTAATCAAGGCGGTATGGCGACCGGTGATTTTCTTAGTCTATAAAGATCGACTGATTTTGTGCAGGTGGCAGGAATGGAATTTTCATATTTAT
The DNA here is from genome assembly GCA_016801955.1 of Conus betulinus. NCBI lineage: Eukaryota > Metazoa > Mollusca > Gastropoda > Neogastropoda > Conidae > Conus > Conus betulinus. The sequence goes on from JADBJO010003290.1 coordinate 204,585, forward strand.
AACAACGAAACATTTATTATGCACAGATCCTTTTGCACCGTAGCGGATGTTAAAACCTATCAACAGCTGAATCTGGACAAAGACAAAGTATATAACGGCTAGATTCAGGACAATGCCGGGCATCATGCCGTCACCGTTCTCATGGTGAAGCAGGTTTAATATGCCCAGTTTGCAGAAAGGATACAGAAAATAAAGTGCATTTTGTGTTGTGTTGCCCTTTCTTGCACAAAGAGCTCAGTATATACCGTTCAAGTTTTAATGAATTCTCAAGTCAGTTTAGATTGGCACTTCTTTTGGCATGTACTCATGAGCAAACTGCAAAAAAATGTCAGTTTCTTTATTTCAAGCATTCAAATTCCGATCATTAATTCTGTCATAAAGCAGCATTTCGAATAAGTATTAGTTATGCCTGCATG
>JADBJO010003290.1:210000-212500 GCA_016801955.1 Conus betulinus
AGACTTGAGAGCAAATGGGAGAGGAGACAAAATACGTCAGTTAGGCTCTATAGTATCTTGTCAGTGTCTGTTCAGTTGGTCACCTGGAATTAGACAATGTACGACTGTTATTCTTACACAAGCAGATAGGCAAACCGGGTAAGGTAGAGTAGATAGGTATGCATGTGCATAAACGGAGGCTGGCAGGCAGACAAACTACCAAAGATGGATAGGCATGTTGGCGTGTGAAAGCTTAATAATAGATGGATAGGCAGAGAGACAAATAATTACACAAACATGGGCACAGAAATGAGGCAGATACACAGTGCATACAGATACGTACCCAAAGAAAGTGTCAAGAAAACACCCCTTACACACTGAAAGTGAGTAACAAAAACAAATATTTTTTAATATAACAAGTACTTGAACACTTCATTTGATTATACTTCGCTCGCGTTTCAGTTATCTGATGCTATTTGAATTAATAAATATGAATTAATGTTAGAGAGAGAAAAAAAAAAACAATGTCAATATTTCACTTGTTTTTTCTGAAACTTGCGAACTTTTCAACGTGTGTGTGTGTGTGTGTGTGTGTGTGTGTGTGTGTGTGTGTGTGTGTGTGTGTGTGTTGATTCGATGCGCAAACACTTCGCATAACAGCACATGGAGTGTTGTCACAAGCATACACACACAGACAAGCAAACAAGCCGGAGTATAATTGCTATTGACACGCGCTGTCGGAGAGTTGAAGCCCTTGGCATGATGACGGCCCATGTCACCAGAGCAAGCCCATTTTGCGTTTTTAGAGAGCTGAAACCGGAGTGCGAAGACTGACAATGCGTAAAAGTGGACAATGCATTCTTCTCACTGAAAACCTCATTCACGCGATGACACATGTTGCTAGTTTCTGTATACTAAGGACACCTTTGAAATGATACTATGAGGCACTGCTTTCCTGCTTGCTTTGGTTTGTTTTGTGAAGTTCAGACCCCCGTTCTCGCTTGCTTCCCACACTCGACTGCCGCCACGGAAAACGCCGCAAAACTGCCTAATAGATATTCCAATAGGCTTGGACTTGGTCTCAAGATGGCTCACGGAAATACACCGAGGAGTTACAGGAAAACCACACAGCACGCGTCGATAGCAGGAATGGTCCCTTTCAGGCTAACAGACCTATATCTGTTTACATTGTAATCATACGCTGTGCAAGGTACTTCGTTTGAACTTCGCCGGGCTACTTATTTTGCGGAAGGCAGTTACCGCCATTTAATTCTGTGAAAGACTCGCGCAGTTTCTGTAATTACTCATAGACTACACCAGCATGAAAATAGAAACATTCAGCCTTTTTGTCTGAAAACATTCCTGATTGATTCGCTTATGTCAATTTACGTACCCCCCCCCCCAAAAAAAAAAAAAAAAAAAAAAAAAAAAAAAAAAAAGAAAATTAAATTATAATGGTGACGATGATAATGGTGATATCCATTATGATAATAGTAATGTTGATGAAGGTGAGCGGGCACAGGTTTCTAATCAGTCGTGTGCAGTTAACATACAGGGAATAGTCAGCAGCTTAAACGGTAAACCAGTGCAGTCGTCTCCGCCCATAGGGTGTGCACGGTTTCAGTCCTGTTAGGTTCAGCATCTCTTGTGAGCTTGCAGACAGGAAACATAAAAAAAGGTACAGAGGACCATTTCCACATGGGTTTCCTGCTGTTTTGTAATGGACATGCTTAGGAAAACCAGGCCGTGGGGATGGAGAGGGAGGAGGGGATAAACCTACATTTCTCATCTTCAGAGCACGAGAGATCGTCGTTAATTGCAAATGTGTGTGTGTGTGTGTGTGTGTGTGTGTGTGTGGCTAAGAAAAATTGTGTGTGTGTGGCTATGAAAAATTAGACCAGTGGCTACGAAAAATTAGACAGTGGAACACGAGTGTTGTTCACTTCAATTGTTCGTGCAGTACTTAAAAAAAGCAGATATAGTAAAGTATAAAATTACTTCCAGCACCTTTGAGTTTGAAGACTAGTGTCTGTACCTAGAGGGGGAAGTTACAGCCCCCCCCCCCCCCCCCCCCCCCCCCCCCACCCCACTTCTCTTTTCCTATCAAGGTCACAAGTGACAGTTCTTCTGTCAATACGTTTCAGGAAGGCTGAGAGATTATGATCACACACACACCAAAAAATGACAGAAAATTTAAAAGATAAATCAACAATGATTTCAAGTATACTGGTTGTGACATATTCATATCAAGTTAGCAAATGAAACAACTTCTTCCATAAGAACTTCATGTTGATGTTATAGTGAAGCAAACCTTCCCTTCCAATCTAATCTTGGCCCAAAAACAAAACTGTACAATGATGGAAAAAATTAAACGTTAATAATCGATGAAAACGGAAAAAAAGAAACTCTTTTCTGTTTTCGTGTGCGAGACGGTGCTGCTGTAATGGACAAGATCAATGAGAAAGAATGTTCACACATGTACATATGATTACATGTGATTATAAATCCGTTTAGTGTAAAA
>JADBJO010003290.1:217500-220000 GCA_016801955.1 Conus betulinus
TAGGTGATAATTGTCTCTGGACTACATGAAAGAGTAAATGAAAGTATATTCCTCGTGAGTTTGGTACTAAAGACTAACTCAAATAGGCCTCAATGGTAGTCCGACACTTACGCAACAACCCGCCGTTTGTAACAAACGTATCCAAAGGGGTGTTCAACAGAGCTTGCCATGATCACTCTGTCGCAGGGGTAGGCATAGTGTGGGAGTAGAGGAGGGTGTACTTTGACGAACTGCAGAGCGTTACTGTTGGTCAGAAATCGATATCACGCAATATGTCGTAGAATGTGACCAAAGCCACCGGCACTCTGATAAGATGACTTCAGGGAAGTCTGCTAGCGCTCGATGTTTTGATTGAGTGTGTGTGTGTGTGTGTGTGTGTGTGTGTGGGTGTGGGTGTGTGTGTGTGAAGAGAGAGAGAGAGAAAGAGAGAGAGAGAGTGTGTGTGTGTGTGCGCGCGCGCGCGCGCCCAAAGCAATTTACTTCCTTACCACGCTTTCTTTTCGTTTTATCTTTCTACCCTTCGCTGGCTGCTTTGGGGTACTGCTGGACTCTATTTTTGACCCTTTGGTGGTGAGAGTATCTCAGATTTATAGACTGTGGTAAATCTCCATTTTGATGCCGAGGGAGCACAGACACGATCATCCGTGCCTCCCAGCGGACGAAAGGCCCCGGAGCAGGCGATAGGATGGTTCTGTCTTCAGGAGGGATTCCAGTAGTTCCCATATGCTGCTACAGAAGGGTTTAATATCTTGCATTTTATTCCCTGATTTTTTCATTCTCATTTTCCTTCTCCTCACCCTCCCCTTACCTCCAACCATTTCTTTTTACATATATATGTAATCTTTGCCAAGTCATTAATGTAATGGCAGAGGAATTGTTAGCTTACACTTGTTATTCCACACTACTAAATTGCTCAACATAATATACCATATTGTTCAACATAATATCTATCTATCTACATCTAAAACCTGCACACACACACACACACACACACCACACACAATATATATATATATATATATATATATATATATATATATATATATATATACACATATACACACACGTATATAAGTTATATATATATATACTGAATGTTATTTCCGAGAAAGGGACGATGGGGGCAGGAGAGAGGACACTACGGGCTAGAGACACATACAGGCTGCCGCTAACACAGCCCATACTGTCTGTGGAGGGGAGAGGGGTGAAGGGAGGGCAGTCTGGACTAAGAGTACAGCATGGTCTAGCCAAAACTGTTCCACCAGAGACAGCATGTGAAAGCCGAAACTGTCTCCCGGACAGTATGGGCTAGTCCATGCTGTCCGTGGGGCAGCACTGGCAGGGGACAGATTCGACTGGGTCACCGGCTTACCTATGATCCTCTTGGCCACCCATTGGGTGCCCGCGGTCTCGATGGCCCAGGCTTGCTGACGGTCAGAGAGAGGAAGGAGTTGTGGTAGGTCCACTGCCCGTAGGACGGATCTTCGCAGCATGGCCCGCCCTGGCCGTACTTGACCAGAAGTGACGTCACGGTATCCACCGCCTCGCGTGCCGTGCTGCTGCGCTCCAAGGCCAGTCTGGATGATAATTATGTATACGAACTGGTGTCGATGTTGTTGGCGATATAACAGTGTCAGTATTGTTGTTACTATAGCTGTTTGATCAAGTTTTGGTCGTGACAGTCCATGACGGTTATGTCCAAGTTGTAAGGTATTACACACACCACACACACACACACACACCACACACACACACACACACACACACACACACACACACATACAGAGTTTGATATCATCGGCTTTCGGTATACCCACAGCTCATAGTCAAAGAAGGACTTCAGTCAGAAAAGCAAAATCACTTCGGCGGTAAAGGCTTCCTGTACAACCGGTTTAGATCGTATTTCCATCCCAAATGGTCGCAGTTGGTTTAAACCAAATTCCCCGAAATAGCAGCTGTACTTGGTTTCCAGAAGAAAAGTGAATGAAGACCAGGGTATCAAGTCTGGCACGAAGGGAATATATTTTCGAGCTTTTCAACACTTTCTTTTACGTGTTTGTTTAGGAACTATGTTTCCATAGCTTCATCTGTTATCGGATGGAAATATATCTAATATATCTTTTAAGTGACAGGATCTTGAAAACAAATCCAAAGCAAAGTAACATTTTGGATTCCACCACATGTCCAACTCAACCAATTCAGACATGTTTCAATGCCATCATGGCTAATGGTTTTCTTAGCTGGAGATGACGAATTGAGATTTCTTAAAATGGATAAATATAAATACACCTCACTTCTCAGCAGACTAAGACATGTGGTTTGACTAAGGTATTCTCACTTCAAATCATTGCCTTCAGTTCGTAACTACAGGATAACAAGAAGTGGTGGTAGTGTTAGCATTGACGATGATCATAAAATTACGAGTAAATTCCATTGAGTCATTCGACATCAAAAAGGATTCTGAATGTTTTTCTATGTCACGAATGTGTAGTGTCAAACA
>JADBJO010003290.1:225000-227500 GCA_016801955.1 Conus betulinus
ACTATTCCTCCAATAGGTGAACATGAAATTGGAAAAAAAAAAAACTAATCATCTCAATCAAAAGCAAAAAAAAGCCTCTGGGCTGGACGAAATCAATTCGAGTACATTGAAATTATATCTCAACCCTATATTGCGGTAAGCCTGACATGCCTTTCCAGTGTCATTCAAGAAAGCAAAGCTAGTACCTGTTCCTAAAAACAAAGGAAATCACGGAAATTAACAACTATAGACCCATGTCCCTGTTATCAATATTATCTCAACCTGTAGAAAACATGTACACAAAAATTTCTCAAGTTATCTGGAAAAAAAAAACAAAAAAAAACATGACTTCTTCCACTCTTTGCAGTCTGGATTTCGACCCGGACATTTCTGTCGTACAGCTTTAATACGTTTGTTGGACACATGGCTGTCTACAGTGAACACTTCTCAACTAACTGGTGTAATAGTGACCTTAAAAAAAGCTTTGGATCTGATTAACTTTGATACTTTGTTAGAAAAGATTTATATGTATACCAAAGGTTCACAAACAACAGCTTTGTTTGAGTCAATTTTTGGAGACAGATATCAACGAGTCTTACTCACTGGATCCTATTCTGCTGAAAAGTTAGTCAAGATTCCACTTCAGATGCAGAGGAGAGTAAAAAAAGATAACAACATGACAGATTGGAAATTGTAAAAAAAAAAAAAACTGACATGGGCAGCTACTACGTTGTGGAGTGTTGACAGACGACGAGAATACTTGTGCCGATAGAAATTACATGTCAAACAGACATGGGTTTTATTCTTTCTTTTTGAAATTGTCCAAATACAATGCCATGTAAAATCTATTTGCTTAGTAGCATTACTCTCTCTCTCTCTCTCTCTCCTCTCTCTCTCTCTCTCTCCTTCCCCCCCCCCCCTCTCTCTCTCTTTCCCTCCGTCCGCCTGTTTGTCTGTCTGTCTGTCTGTCTGTCTCTGTCTGTCTGTCTGTCTGTATGTATGTATGTATGTAACAGGTCAATTCTCTTTCAGTGGCTGCACCAGTGTTGATGGCTGTAAGAAAAAAAATGTCAATTTTCAAGACTGGGTAAAGCACAAGAATAGAGCCGTTATCTTTGAAGGGACGTTGGCTATCTCATTCAAAACCAAAATTTCACCTTGGCGACGTTCTTCGGAACATGACAACAAAACGGAAAGATGTAATACACTGCCACAAAAGGGAAGAACGGGGCTGAGAAAGGAAGAAGGATCAAATTAGGGACGGGGTGGATGGGGTTTGTTTTTACGCAGAATGGGGAGGAGTTTCAATCGCTGAAAATAGGAAGAGTGTGGAGGGAGGGGGGGGGGGGGGGGGGAACGGGAAGGAGCAAAGGGGGAAGGGAGAGGAGTAAGGGAAGAGTGCACGTAAGGGAGGTGATGGAGTAGAAGATGGGTGGAAAGGGGGAAGGGACGATTTGTTCTACCACAGAATGGCGAGGAGTGGGGGGAAAGAGGAACGAGTGTCAGAGGTTGGGGAGACAAGGGGAGGGTGTGTTTTCACTCAGGACAAAGAGGAGTGCCAAGGCCTGAACAAAAGGAGGTAAGGAAGGGAAGGGGGGGGGGGGCAGCTTTTATTCCCCATGTTCCACAACCCCACCTCAGGCTTGTTTACCAGAGCTCTTCTGCTGTGTCCTGCTTTCAGCCCGTCATCTCCACCACCCACTCCCCTCCCCTTCTCCCCTAAGCATCTTTTCGTACTGATGTTGGTGTCCTCTGTACTCTTGCCTCAGTTCATCCCCCCCCCCCCACCCCCCCTCTCCTGCTCACCTCTGTGTTCACCTCATTTTCTACTCTCCCTCTTTGCTCTGTCTAGTGTTACAGTGGTCCAGAATATAACGCGTCTGTAAATCAAAGGGATCGCGACGAGAACCTCTGTTCAACTTGCCCCTCTCACTGCGTCTCACCACCTCAGTTCCACTACATCTTACCCCTCTTTCTTTTTGACATCTCTCACAGTGACTTTGTATTATACTAAACTTTATTATTCACCCTGTTTCATGTACCTGCCCTTTTCTTTGCCACTTCTCAGCCCCATTTCCACCCTGTCCCATCCACACACACACCCCCCCCCCCTCTCTTCTCCTGCCCGAGCTGTTTAGCCAGTATATTCAGATGTAAATTTGAGCCGATATATATTCACTATATGTTTACATCTATTACACTTTATGGCGAGCGATGCTGTTCCTTTATTGTCACTTTAACTGGGTGCAAAGTGGCTGGTGCCGACGGATTGTGAATTATGTGTTGATTTTGTTGCAGTCTGGCTGGACTTGCTGCAGAATGATAAGTTTAAAACTTGATTAGCGCGTCCGCACACCTCTACACTTTTTAGAAGCTAAACCCCACCTCCATTGCTTGCTGTCAGCGATGCTGTGTATCTTACATAACTTTCATTTTGGGCAGTGCTACGGGATAATGGCGGGTTGTGAATCACGTGTTCATAACGTTGTAGTCTGGATTGTCCTAAGGGTGCATAACTTTT
>JADBJO010003290.1:232500-237500 GCA_016801955.1 Conus betulinus
TGTCCAAGCTATCTTACGTTGGTACAATCTCTGTATGTTCAGGAGGTCCATGGTTTACGTCACTTTGGTGTAATCACTTTATGACCAGGAGATGCCCATGGCTCCTTAGCTTTATTAGTACAATCTGTATACGTCCTGGAGACACCCGTGGCTCAGTGGCTGGTATTTTCTTCCACAGTGTTCATGGCCGACGCCATACCTCCAGAACAACTCTATGTTCAGCAGGTGCCGTGGCTTCCTACCTTTCACGACCCGCTTTCGCCCAGGGAAAGCCCGTGCCTTTGTATAGCTCCGTACCCTTCAAAAGCCGATTTCGCCGAGGAAATGCCGGTGCTTCCGTACCTTTAGGACAATTTCTTTACGCACAGGAGAAGCCAATGGCCCAGTAGGTTGCGAAGAATTTGCGTCCAGGAGATGCCTGTGACTCTATACTCTCACAACAGTCTCTTTACATCCAGGAGATGCCTGTAACTCTGTGCTCTCACTACAGTCTGTACATTCACGAGATGCCTGTAGCTCTGTGCTCTCACTACAGTCTCTCTACATCCAGAAGAAGCCTGTAGCTCTGTACTGGCAATGCAAGCTCCTAGCTTTACCCGTTGATTTCTGTAGACACCAATGACGTAAGGTGCTTGAACCCAGATCATTTAAAACACGGGACTAGTTTTTCGTATGAGGGTACGCAGTTTACGAGTAGAATCAATGGCTTTTGAAGACCGTGATCCGGGCAGCTAGTTTTCTAATTCCTACGCGTACCTTACAATCACACTGCCTGGTTGTCAAAATATAGCAGTTTAGCAAAATCGTTAGGGATTAGAAATGAACATTTTATGAGAAAAATTGTGGTGACCGAGACAACGGAAATATGAGGCGACAGAAGGGAAAGGCAAACAAAACCAGATATCCGGTGGACAACTGAAATTCCAGCTAAGGCTATCCCAGAGGTGGGGATTATTTATAAAGGAAAAAGAAAACCCAAGCAGCCGACAGATGGGGAGGAGAGAAGAGTGATGATGATGGCTTCGGATAGCATTACGCTATTTTATAGGACACAGGGGTCTAAGATATATTGTACGGAAAAACAAAGACGAAAACACACACATACACACACCAGAGCCACATTAATCGCGAAAACAGAAATGGCTGGGAGTTCTGCCCTTCCAAATCGATATTCTGCCCCTGTCACCATTGCCAGTAAAGATACTGGGACAGGGAGGGTTGGCGGAGGGGAGAGCGAGCAAGCAACTATTGTGGGTAAAAAGAGTGAGGGAAGACGGATGAAGAAAGAGAGAGAGAGAGAGAGAGGGGGGGGGGGGGGGGCGGGGCGGATAGAGCACGGCCAAACGAGCGAGAAAGATGTATGGGGTGTATGGAGGGTCACAGCGAAGGCACCCGCGTCCCCATGGGCAAACTGCCGGTGTCGGGTCGTGATGAGACCGTCGTCTGTATCATTGTAAGGAATAATGAAGTATTGAGAGAGAGAGAGAGAGAGAGAGAGAGAGAGAGAGAGAGAGAGAGAGAGAGAGAAACGTGCAAATTATCTTTTTGTTTGTGTTTATGACAGAAAGGTGCAAATGTCGTTTTGTTGTTCATCTCTTCTCTCTCTCTCTCTCTCTCTCTCTCTCTCTCTCTCTCTCTCTCTCTCTCTCTCTCTCTCTCTCTCTCTCTCTCTCTCGGACTCTCGTATTTCATGTTCATCACTCGTTAATGAGCTCGCCATTGAAACAGAAGAAAACGGTAGGCATGGTACTAGATTTCAAACGATCCTATGGAACTCTTTTATTTTAATGCTGACAAATGATGCAGCTTTGCTCTCGGAGACTGTAGTTGGTCTGCAATACTCGGCCGATAGATTAGAAATAAAAGTCAATTTTGATAAAAGCAGGATCGTTGATTTCAGGAAAGGGGGTCACTTGGCTGCAACGGAAAAAAAAGCTGTACGATGGTTCTGTTATATCCGTTGTCAACGTTGATGAATACCTCGGCATAATTTTCTCTATTCGCCTGAGTTTTGTTGCATGCAGAGATCTTTCTAGTAAAGCTAGCAAAGTGTTACAGTGTGTTATGAAAGAATTGTTTCTACTAAATAATAACTCCCTGAAAGTGTCAAAAATTTTCATGCACACATACAAGCCATTGTGCATTATGGTTCGGAGCTATGGGGCTTAGATAAGAATGCTGTCGTTCATTGTGAATCGCTTCATTTGACAGGGTTAAAAAGTTTTAGGGTATAGAACTTAGAATGCCAAAAGATATTGTATACAGGTAAACGAGCAGATACTCAGTATATGTTTATTCTGCAGTTAAAAGTATCCTCTTCTTGTTAAAGTTGTAAAAAATGAATAACGATAGATTACCACGAAAACATTTGATCTCGTCTCAAGGGGCAAAATTAACAGGCTTTCAAATGTACGTATTTTGTTTATGTGAGCTGGGGTTAGCGTATGCATGGATAGGTCAAGGGAAAAGAAAGTAAGTTCATTACCACAATTCGGCAAAAACCTGGTATCGACAGTAGATGGCAAACATGGAAAGGTCATATTCTTTCAGGTAACAGGCTTGATGCGTACTAAGTTTATCGTTCCTCACATTCAGTCAAAAAAGAAAAAAAAAAAAAGAAAAAAAACTACCACGTGTTAAATATAAACAAGCATTTACGATGTACGTTTTACTAGATTTAAATTTGGACTCTGAAATTAAGGTACTTGCTAATCGCTGTGAAAACGTAAGTTACGATGAACTGCTCTCTGTCTCCTTTGTAAAGAATCAACTGAAGATACACAGTTCATTTTGTTTTGCGGTGCCCTGCTTTAAACGATCACCGTTGGCAGCTAACACCTAACAATTGTTCAGTCAGCATGTGTGTCTCGTTTTTGTTTGCTAATGTCAACAGAGAAAGAGAGTGTGATTCGTAGTTAAGTTCTTTAGATGTATAAAGCTTTCCAGTTTTAAAGAAACATGCTACCAGGATCGTTTGTATGTTGTAATTGTAAGGACTCGTGAGACTACTGGTCTTTTTTCCTGTAATATTGTTACCGCCACATTCATATGGGGCTATGGCCATAGATGAATAAATCCCTCTCTCCTCTGCCTGTCTGTAGTCTGTCTGTCTGTCCTCTCTGTCTCTCTCTCTCTCTCTCTCTGTCTCTCTCTCTCTCCTCTCTCTCTCTCTCTCTCAAACTCCATAGCAAGCAGACCATCGTAGGGATGACTCTCTCTGTTTACCTATATGATTTTGCCATGTCTTATACACAGACTGGCAAATATACGATGACAAATACGACGAACTGAAGATTTTGCCTACGTCGGGGCAAAATATATGAATACGACGAACAAAGTTCTTGGGTCGGGGAAAAATTGTACAAAGTCTTGTCGGTATTGTACATATGTGCAACAGTACAGTAATGTTGTAGGCCTATTGGTATGCTTTTGACTAAAAAGCAACAACCCTCGCTAACTCTCGCGCGCGCGAAATTACGTCTGCTGGCTGCTTTTGAGCCTTCAACATGCCCATATGTTGCAAAAGCTAGGACTACAGGCCCTGAAATATCACACACACACACACACACACACACACACACACACATTTTTATATATATATATATATATATATATATATATATATATTATATATATATATATATATATATATACAGTTATATCTATATATATTATACACACATATACATACATACATACATATATATATATATATATATAGAGAGAGAGAGAGAGAGAGAGAGAGAGAGAGAGAGCATATAGATATATGTATGTGTATGTATGTATGTATGTTCATGAATCAGATTTGAAAGTATTTTGTATTGCAAGAAACTGTTATACCGTAGTTATTTGAAGATCAAGTATCCCTCTATCCTCTGTTGATGGTAAAGAAAAAAGAAAAAAAAAAAGTGAGTCCCCCTACCACGCCCCCCCCCCCCCCCCCCCCCCCCCCCCACCCCCTCCCCCTCCCCCTTCTCTCCAGGTTTTTTATGGGGAAAATCGAAAGCTGTGTACACACACTTTGTAGAAAATACTCAGCTCTCTCTCCTCTCTCTCTCTCTCTCTCTCTCTCTCTCTCTCACTCTCTCTCTCTCTCTCTCACACACACACACACACACACACACACACACACACACACACACACACACACACACACACACACACACATCCCCAGCCGAGTCCGGCCCTGTTATCATCAAATGATCCGTTTAGTTGTGGTTTGATCGGCAGTGCACACACACACACACACACACACACACACACACACACACACACACACACACACACACACACACACACACACACTTACACAATCTCTCTAATATGCACACACAAACACGCGCGCGCGCGCGCGCGCGCAGAGACAAACAGACAGACAGGCAGGCAGGCAGGCAGCAGAGAAATCATATAACCAGGGAGGGGAGGGGGGCTGTGGTAGGTAGGGGGAGAAAAGAGGGGGGGGGGGGGGGGGGGGGGAGTGGTGGCGGTGGTGGGAAGGGGGACTATTTCGGGTGTCTGGGATGCTAATGATGCGCTCAGTCTGCCATGATAATAAGACGCGCCAGAGTTTTTCTCTTTTTCTTTTTTTCCTTTTTTTTTTTCTCTCTCTAGTGCTGGAGTCCAGTACCCTTGCACTATGTATTATCTCCCCACCTCGCATCCACACACACACCACTCATCCTCCTCCCTCTCTCCACCCAAACCTTTCAACGATGGGGGAGGGGACAAAACCTGTTAGCGTGTCAACCTTTGTTGCCAAGTGCTGACAGTGTTAAAAAGGTGAAGGGGTGGGGATGGGAATGAGAGATTAGGGGAGGAAAGGAAGGAAAGAGGAGAGAGGAGGGGGAGGCGAGGGGAAGGGGGTGGAGAGAAGGATAAGGGGACCTCTTTGTCGCCCTGCCCTAGGTGCCAGACCTGTCGCTAATCGATCACACTCCGTTCGCCTGCTTTTACGCAGAGTCCATGCGCCACTCAATATCACTCTCCATCTCCATCCAGTT
>JADBJO010003290.1:242500-250000 GCA_016801955.1 Conus betulinus
GCTAGGTGGGTCGTTCTCATTGTATGAGTCTGCATCGTCTCCACTGAAACAAAACATGAAACAGTGCAAATCAGCTTCCTTTGTAATCACACCAGTGCCACGGGTAAACTAGTATTAGCCGGACTTACTCAGAATGTCAGTTTTAAAAACAGGATTCAGCCAAGGCATTAACCAAAGAGAAAAGAACAAGAGAAAATACATGGAGAACAGCAGAGGGGAAAAAAACGAAAAAGAAAATGTACGCAGGATAAGAAGAGGAAAATAAAGGAAGGAATGAAAATAGGTCAGGAAAAACAAAACAAACGACCATTTAGAGGAAAGAAAGAACACATAAGCACGTATGATAAAGATGTCAGAAAGTCTGCAGTTAAAAAAATAGTATATTTTCAAAAGGCAATACAGGTTTGTAGTGAGAAATCTCGCGTTTTTAGCTTGTTTTCTTTCTGTTTTTGTTCGTTGTTTTTTTTTCTTTTTGTTTGTTTGCCAATTTCTTCCGGTATTCTTTCATTAGCGTGGTTCAGTTTCCTTGTAATTTCACAGTGATTATTCATCAGAAGAAAATATTTTATGTGGACATGTGTTTGTGTGTTTGTTCACAAGCGTTTGATCGCACGCGTGAGCATGTGTGTGTGTGTGTGTGTGTGTGTGTGTGTGTGTGTGTGTGTGTGTGTGTGTGTGTGTGTGTGTGTGTGTGTGTGTGTGTGTGTGTTCTCATTGATTTTTGTGGAGTGCCTCCCTGACTCCAACAAAACATGAATGCATGTGCTATCCATGTAAATACTATTGATCTGCCTGGTGGCTGTAAAATCAATTCCATCGAAAGTAACTTTTGTCAGACATCCCGTGAACGAAGTCCTTTCATGTACACTTCAGGAAAGCAGCGCAATGCCGGTCTCTCTTAAAAACGTGTGTGTGTCTTATGATTAGGTGTGTGTGCGCATGCGCGTGCGTGCGTGCGTGCGTGTGAGTGTGTGTGTGTATGTGTGAGTGAGTGTGTGTGTGTGTGTGCGTGTGTGTGTGTGCGCGCGCGCGCGCTTCTTTTGTCAAAATTGAAGCCATATACAGTAGCTCTACCAGAAACACAATGCATAAACGGAAGGCCTTTACTCTTTCAGATTTTAATGTACTTTCGAACTAACACATCCTGTGGAAGAGTTGGGTTAGTCATCCACGAATCTGTTATTCGGCCCTATCAACCTTAACTGCTCTCAACAAGTGTTAACTGCCAGAATTTCGTTACATAAAACAATAGCAGCAGCGTTTCCTTACATATATATACACCACCATCATTATGTCAGTTGACAAGAGCTGGTTAGCTTGAACGAAAGACTCCCACGACCTATCCATTTGCTTTTGGGGGGATCTAAATGGGCACGCTCCTCTTTTGGGGCAGCATAGACACCTCACCCTGAGCGAAGTCTTCTTCTGGAAGGTGTCTTCACTGAGCTTGACCTGTTTTGTCTAAATGATGGCTGTTCAGCATATCTCATTCTTCAAATAGTACACTTTCTTGTTTGAATTTATCAGTGTGCGAGCTCTCACTGGTCTTGGACTTTGACGAAAGTGTTCATGGTGATCTGCATGGAAGTGACAATTTTCCAGTTATCATACGATGTAAAAGTACAGAAAACATTTTACCAAAATGCCTCAAATTTAACAAAGCCTTAATGGGATCGTTTTGCTATCAATGTCCAAAAAGAATTAGTGGAAAATAAGGTTCTACAAAGTCCTAACTCTGCAGCAGAAACCTAATAACTATTGCCAATATCTTTCCGACCACTTCAGGCAAACCTCAGATGCCGAAAACTTTCTGGTTTAAATCGGTGCCGAAAGGCTGGACGTTTTGTCTACGGCAGACCATCAGTACCCACTGCTAAGGCCCACCAAATTCTCCGCACCAAATCTTGTTATATTTACGAAATGAGCAGTCTTGGAGAGATTTCTGCTCCAAGCTGACCGCAAAGACCCAGGAAAAAAGTATGGAAAGCAATCAAGAAAATAAACAGGAACAGTACAAATTCTTCTTTCCACCGCCTAAAACTTGCAAATGCCCTGATCATAGATAGACAAACTGATGCTGATATGTTGGCCTCGACCGTTGAACAAAAAACTCTTCTTCGACAGATAAATCGGGGTCAGCTCTATGTTCCCTCAGCTCTATGTTCCCTCAGCTGTATGTTCCCTCAAGTCAAGTAACATGTCATGTCATGTTAAAGTGGCCAGTGGTAAAGCAGTGGTCAGACTGACCAGTGGTCAAGCAATGGTCTAACTGACAAGTGGTCAAGCTATATGGTCAATCTGACCAGTGGCCAAGCGACTACAGTCATATTTGGCCGGCCTCTCTCTCTCTCTCTCTCTCTCTCTCTCTCTCTCTCTCTCTCTCTCACGTCATTTTCATTATAAACTCACGCTTGACCACTGGTCAGTTTAACCATTGCTTGACCACAGGTCATTCTGACCATTGCTTGACCACTGGTCACTCCGACCATTGCTTGACCAATGATCATTCTGACCATTGCTTGAACACTGTCACACTGACCATTGCTTGACCACTGGTCACTCTGACCATTAGTTGACCTCTGGTCATCATGTAACTTGAATTGAGGGAACATAGAGCGGTTTGTTAGGAGAATTAGCTCTATGTTCCCTCAGCTCTATGTTCCTCAGCTCTATGTTCCCTCAAGTCAAGATATATTTACGTCATGTAATATGGCATGGCATATGTCATGGCACATGGCATGATATGACATGGCATTATGACATGACATGACATGACATAGCATGTAACTTGACTTGAGGGAACATAGAGCTGAGGGAACATAGAGCTGAGGGAACATAGACATGCATCCGATAATTCTGCTGACTTCTTGAAAAACAAACATCTGAAAGAAAATGTTCACTGTCACTTTTCTTCTGACAATACTGAAGTCTGCAATCTGCAATTTTCAATTAATGAACTGAAATCAGCTCTGCAAACCTGTAGCGATTCTGCACCTGGTATTGATGACATCCATTACCAACTTCTGAAACATATAGTCATATCTAGATCAGAGGGTTCTCTCAGCCCTCCTGGTGGAGACCCCTCACTATTCCTGTCCCTAGATCCGGAAAAGACTTGATCAACTGTCAGCTCAACTTGATCGAATTATCACCCTGTGGCTCCGGTCTGCTGCCTTTGTAAATTAATGGAAAAAAAAATGTCACCTCTCGTCTGATGTGGAATCTGCAAATCTATGGTCTTTGGCTAAGGAACAGCGCGGTTTCCGCAAGTACCATTCTACCGTTGGCCATTAATTTAGTCCGTAATGAAACCACCATCCGTAAACTTCAGTAACAAACAACATGTGGTTGGTTTCTATTTTCTTTTTGACCTGGAGAAGAGTTACAACAGCTCGTGGAAATCTGGAAATTCTTTTGGATCTTCATAATCAAGGTTTTCGAGGTCATCTCCCTCTTTTATCAAAATGTTTCTGGCTGATCGGCATTTCCAAGTCCGGGATGGCGCCACCCTGTCTGACAACCACAAAAGGGAGTTGGGTGTTCCCCAAGGGAGCTTCCTTTCTCTTGCTCTCTTCAGCACGAAAATTAATGAGATTGTCAGTTCTGTAAATCAGGATACCGAGTCCTCTCTGTTTGTTGATGACTTTGCACTCAACGCGGTTGGAGCCACCTATGCAGGCGTCGACTGCAATTTTGTGTGGATAAGATCCGAGAGTAGGCCAAGGAAAATAAGTTATTTTTTCAAGCACCCAAACTCAGTGCACCCACTTTCAAAACTCTCGACAGTAATTTGCTGACGCTGAAATTCGTCTAGATAAATTCACCATACCACCTGTGATGGAAACCAAAATCTTGGGAATTCTTCGATCAAAAGCTAAACTTCAAAAGTCGCATCCACCACTTGAGAACTTCTTTTCAGAAAGCAATGAGCATGTGGCACGTACAGATTGGGGAGCTGATCAGATAACTCTTCTCCATCTTACACAGGGGTCTGATCCACTCCAAACTAAACTACGGTTATTGGTCTACGATTCCTCCCAGAGTTTCCTACATCAAAACGCTGGATCCCATCCACCATCAAGGGCTTCGACTGTGTCTGGCTGCATTCTACATCATCCCTCTTTACAGTCTATGCGTGGCAGTAAAAACATCCCTTTCCAACCGTCCGAAACTTTCTGTGAACTTATGTTTGAATTTGTTCTCTGAACCCCTAAATCCTGCTAATGACTATGTCTTTGAACCGACGTTCTTTAAGAGTTATGAAGACAACCCAAGTTCCACCCTTGGAAATTCGTATTCTTTCCCATTTGAAAAGTGCAGACATATACCTTGGAGTCGTGTGTGATTCAATCACATTTCTTGATGACCCACTATGGACTTTTGTTACCCCGGAGATCCGCTTTGATCTAGGCTCAGATCACAAAGACTGCACAAGCTCTTTGGCATACAAGTCAGTTTTTGCAGAGATTTGTTCCAAATTTCGACACTTCCAAAGAATATGAACTGATGGCTCCAAATCTCAAGAAGGTGTCTACTCTGCTGCGTTTTGCGCAACAGCTCCTCCTCAGCGATGTTCTCATCATATTCCCACAGAAGCTACTCTGCTGAGCTGACAGCGTTGGTCCTGGCTCTTCAAATGGTTTTCTACCTCAAAAGATAAAGACTTGACCTCATTCTGTTGGACTCTCTTTCTGCTGTGGAGGCCATTGTTGGCCGCAACTTCGAGCACTGCTCAACTGCTGCAATTGATCGACTGTACACCTCCCTGAAATGACACAACACAGCTTTTGCTTGGATTCCCGGTCATGTCAGCACTCGAGGCAATGAGGTGTACGGTCAACTTGCTAAGAATGCCATAAGAACTGAGCAGATTCTCTATCCCCTCATATCGATCTGAAACTCAAAGCTCAGGCTTATGTCAGAGATCTCTGGCAAGTGGAATAGAACTCGCAGACGGATTTAAAAGAAAAAAAAAACTCTTCCAAATCCGTCCAAACCTGAAAGAGATTTTATCGTATTCCAGGGCGCCGTAAAGAACAGTCTTGTGCCGTTTGCATGCAACTCCTTTCACATCCATATTTATCTTTTAGAAGGTAAAGAAGCTCCGTGGTGCATTCCATGAGATGTACAACTCACAATGACACCTGGTTTTACGGTGTTGGGATTTACGTAATGTTAGACATAAGCACTTTACAGCAGACGTAATGAGAAATCTTATTCAGAGGTTTACCCTTTAATGTAGTTTGTAAGCTTCTGAAAGAGATCAGCATTTATTCATCTGATGTAAGATTTTACGGAAGAAAGATTTTAAAGGAATACTGATGTGATCATTTAGAAAAGCTGCTTTAAAAAGTTGTGTGTATGGTGCACGATCGAGCGCGCGCGCGCGCGCGTGTGTGTGTGTGTGCGCGCGCGTACGTTTTCATCCATTCTGGGAGTTGACTTCAACGAGGTGACAACCCTGACATGGCCTTTTACGATCGGCTGGGCTGTACGAAACATTCCTTTCTCTCTCTCCTTCCCTCCCACTCCCCCCGTCATTCTCTCTCTCTCTCTCTCTCTCTCTCTGTCTTTGTCTCTCTGTGTGTGTCTCTCTCTCTTGCAGTCACCCACTCTTGATGCAGGAACCTTTTTTTTTTTTTTTTTTTTGCCTGTTATCCCTTGCCCTTTCTTGTTTCTGTTCGCTGACTGCAGTGGACTGGACATGTCAGTCATCATTCTCTCCGTCCCTAGGCTCAAGTCCCGAGGTTGCCGTCTGTGGGATGTTCCCGTATGTGAGGGAATTCGATCCATCCTCATAGTGTGACCACACTTCGTCCTCAGGAGATAATGTCTTAGCAAGAAACTAATGCTCGCGAGTGATGTTTCTTCCTTTCTTTCTTCCCTTCCCGCATCCAGCATACGGCTGCCTACACCTCCTTCTTCACATGATGGAATCTAATTTGATGTTCTTTAGAGGGAAAAAAAAAAGCTCTAATGTGGCTGTTCGGCATCAGGAGTGAACCAAGGGGTCGCTTGTGTGTCGGTAGTACAATGCTTAGCTCATTTGCCAGCCAGGCTCCTCAGCAGTAATGTCTATTTTGTTTCGTTCTCTGTGTATGTGTCTCTGTCCCTCTCTCTGTCTCTGTCCCCCTCTCTCTGTCTTTGTCTGTCTGTCTCTGTCTCTCTCTCTCTCTCTCATATGACGCTCGCGCGTGCGCGTGTGTGTGTGTGTGCGTGTGTTCAGGTAGACAAAAAAGGGATAACTGTATTTAAATATTTATTTTCACATATTTCAACGTAAGCCTTCTCCACTGACATATTTTTTCTCATATCTATCAGTCAGTCAGTCACTCTCTCTCTCTCTCTCTTTTCTCTTTGTGTGTCTATGGTGGTGGGAGAATTCGTTTGATGAGTTTTGATGATATGTCCTCATCTCTAATTTAGGAATTTGTTGTTGTTGTTGCGATTTCTTCTCTCTCTCTCTCTCTCTCTGTTTTGTGTGGGCGTGTGCGCGCATGCCATGAACATACGCCCATTAGTGTGTATTTGTCTGCATGTTTTGAAGTATTACAGCTCATCTTTCGTAAATATTCATATCTCTCTCTCTCTCTCTCTCTCTCTCTCTCTCTCTCTCTCTCTCTCTCTCTCTCTCTCTCGTCTAATTATGGATTTGTGTATTCAACATTTTTCCCTGTAGTTGCTATAATGACTTCCAAGTTTTGCGGGTTTTTTTTTCGGTTTTTTTTTTCTCTTTTTCTTTTCTTGTGTGTTTCCCCAGGGCTGGGTGGAAAAAAGCATGTACACTTTGCTTATCTCATTACCCTGGTAAAATAAAATTTCGTTCGTTCGTTCGTTCTCTCTCTCTCTCTCTCTCTCTCTCTCTCTCTCTCTCTCTCTCTCTCCTCTCTCTCTCTCTCAAGATCGAAGGATCTGTTTGTCTATTTGTCTTTCTAAATGACACTATGATGGCAACCACAGACGTTGAAATATAATATTCTAAAACAAACAAAAACCTAGGCCTTCCGTGTCTTTCATCTTTGTTTGTTTGTTTGTTTTCCGACGAATTTTCTCTGATAGCTCAGTTTCTTCAGGTCAGGAATGAAAAACGCACCTAAAAATATATCAAGATATAAAGGTAAACAGATTGATGAATAGATAGACAGATGGGCGGACAGACAGACAGACGGACAGACAGAGACAGACAGACAGATAGATAGATAGATAGATGGAAATATAGATGTATTCAGATCCTGAGCAACGTATCTTCCTGTACGGATACGCAGAAGAAACCAATCAACGAGTGAATCTGAAAAATAAATAAATAAATAAATAAATAAATAAATAAATGAATGAATGAATGAATGAATAAATGAATAAATAAATAAATAAAGGAGGAGCACCGTCTATTCTTGCCTGAAGACCGCTACACTTACATATTTTCTTCTGTTTTTTCTCGCAAGGAGAAAAAAAAAAACATGTGTTCAACTTTTTTTTCTTTTTACTGTTCACTTCTTTGTT
>JADBJO010003291.1:0-10000 GCA_016801955.1 Conus betulinus
CGATTCGTACGAAACCTTATTAATATTCTGCAGTAACCGTTCCATACCATCCTCCTCTTCCCCCTCCTCTTCTCCTCCTAAGTCTGGGCCAGAGTTATTCGTATTCTTACATTCATCATCGTCATCATCATACATATCAGCATCACTCTCATCATCACATCATCACCTATTGTCACATCATCATCGTCAGCCGTCATCATCGGCGCGTCGTCGTCCTTATCACATCATCATCAACATCATCAGCATGGTGATCCCTCAGTGTTGAGGAAGGCATACTGTGCAGTCAATCAGTACACAAGGAATGCTCTGTAGACCCCAAGTCGTGATCTGCTGAGTCATGAGCAGAGGGACAGTAGAGGTCTGTTGTTGACGCAGTATGGTCTCTGCTTGTGGCCAACACTTATTGCTGCACGAGGCTTTGAGGTGACGCACCTCTTCAAAAGAGTCTTGATGCTCTTCTTGTGATAGCACGCCAGGTGTGCTCTGTCTTTGGCTGTCGTCACAAGATCAATAGAGCAGATACACACTACTGGAGACTGTCTTCCCACCTATCTCAGCAGCGTGACATGGGGGGCCCTCTCTTTCTGCAATCCTGGCTTAGCTCTCCAGACATCAACTGCTTTGGAATCCGTGGTCTTCCACTCTTATGACGGTGCCCAGAGCAGTGGACCTGTCACTTGAGGATGATCGCCTCAGTAGAGACACAGTTCGCCCTGTGTGATATGTCTTCTGTACACCGACCATGGTTTGCAGCTGTATAGAAGTACCGGAGAACAACAGCATTATACCGTTCTGGTGTGGTGTGCACTGTGACACTGTGGTTTGTTAAGCCACCTAATTATTGTCATTAATTGACATTAAAACGACAAGCATTGGGTGGGAGTGTGTGTGTGTGTGGGTGTGTGAAGATATAGTCCGATATACTTTAGGACATCTCCTTTAGAGACTCCCCCTTCCCTTCCCACCACCATCGATGACACCATTTGGCTCGACCATCCTCCCTCTCGTACGTGTTACTTTAAGTTGTCTTTGTGGCCAACCGACACGTCTACGTGGGGAATATCAGACAGGTTTTAAGCACTTCCTCGATTTCACCCTCCCTCCCAACACTCACATTCCCCGCCTCTCTATTCCGTCCTCAGAGAGAGAGAGAGAGGAGGAGAGAGATGGGAGCGAGAGAGAGAGAGAGAGAGAGACTACTGGTTATCAGAACTGCTCTGGTTGTATATATGAATTTACGCTAGATTCGCATCTAGTGAATAATTGCACATCAGTAGGTGGTCGATTTCTTATGTATGCTAAAAAAAACATCTGTACACCAGATCTGGTCTTTATGTTCCTGTTGAACTCGAACCCTTTCAGATTGCGCATACGTAAAAGACACCAGGCCAAGGATAGTCTTTGATAATGAATTGTGCACCGATGATAGTTTAACATACCACGCATTTAGACATTTGCATGCACGTGTCTTTGTGTAGTAGCCTGCATGACCTTGCCCTTGCACGTGTTTTAGCAAGCATGTTCAGGTAAAAAAGCTGTGTTCTACAGGATTTGTGCACCTGCCAAGAATCAACCCAGAGTCCATCATTATCATCCTGGGGGCCCTCTCTCCATCACCACCACACTCACAGTTCCCACCTCTCACTCTGTTCTGCTCAGTGATCTCTACGTTGAGATGGATCCCGATGCCTTTCTCAGCCTCTACAGTCACAACCAGGGAAAGGAACCATCTCTGGACAGTGAGCGGTCAGCAGTTTTTTCCCCTTGCCGGATATCTATAACCATACAGAATACTTGTTCTTCCAGTCAAGGTTGAGAAAGCGCTGGGAGGGAATCACCGCACTACTGTGCAAACAGAATACTACTCTAATTACAGCATTCCTCACATGTTGCTGGCTTCAGAATCCTCTTCACTTTCCACCAGGTGAGGCTGGCCAACGTTCGGAGCTTAGTAATGTACATGTTTGAGTGGGAAAAAGCAGCGTTTGAGACACAGGAATGGAGGATATGGAAATAGTTCAGAATTATACCAGGATTAACCCCACCCCCTCCCATTTGTTGTTTCCACCCTCTCTCCCTCCACTGTTCCTCACCCCAAGCTTCCTCAGGGTGTTTCAAGGTCGTTCAGATTCACAGCAGGGGTACTTCAGTCACTTTTGGAAGTTCCGCTTTTCACCGAAATCTCCCACTCCCCTACATCCACCATCATCTTTGCCAGGCTAAGGAATGAGAGAACGGATGTGGCAGCGTTGGGATGATGGGGGAGGGTGCAGTGAGGTGCAGTGCATCCATAAAATGCTATACGAGCATGCATGACTTGACTCAACTCTGCTCGATTCTTTTTATCTTCATGAAAACCCCAAGAAGTTATCAGTGAAAACAGAACAGCCATGAAAATAAACACGATTAAACTGTCACCGAGATACAATGTCATGCCTTCAAACGCATCCTTAGAAAACGTTCGTTCCCTGCTGTCAGATATTTAACATTTATTACTTTGCCACGTAATTGTAGATTCGTGTCCACGTCAAAGTGCGTTCTTTCACAGCCCCGAACATCCCCGGAACACTTTGTCTACCATGATGACATGCTGCAGTTTGTGGCAGTCTACGTCTGCTGCTGGTTGGAATCTGGTGATCGATCAGGAAGCATTATTCCAGATTTTGAAGAAGCTGATGTTGTGATCTTTACCGACTGAAGACTGTTTTTTACCTTTGCTGTGTTTTGAAGGATGCTATTTTTGATTACTTTCATGGGCACACAAGAATACACACACACACACACACACACACACACACACACCACACACACACACGCCACACACACACACACACACACATACATATATATATATATATATATATATATATATATATATATATATATATATCTATTAAAAATAGGATGGTAAAAGGAAGTTCTAAAATCAACAGGTCTGTTTCGAGCGCTCGCTCTTCTCAGATGGTTTTTTGGGTCGCCTACTGCCGGTGTTATATGGCCCGATGTCGCTGTTTGCTCATGCGGATTGTCTGCCACGTGCAAACAGCGACATCGGGCCATCCATTTTTAATAGATGTTACTCCCCAGGGTTGAGCACTTTAAGAATTTTATTATGCATTTTAGTGGTATTTATTTATTTATCCTCGGAATTTATTGTTTCATTGTAATTTAGTCCCTTGCGGATTCATTCCAAGAACTGGCCCTCAGCACTTGTGTCTTAAGAGGTTATCTTTTTATATTTTCTACTTTTCACAAGAAAATGTAGCTTGTTTTGATCTTTCATGATATTCTTTTGCTTCTTAGGTGGCACCTTTAGTTAGGTTTTTTGAAAACTCAAACAAACATACTATGGTATTGCACATCAGCCTTTTTCTGGTATAGCATTCTTCTTAAAACCGAAAAGGCAGAGGAGTCAAATTATCACTTTCCGCAGTCACTGAGGATAAACAATCGGGTTTCGAAATACCGTAATCGACCAGGAGTTATATGTTAGTGAGCTTTCTCCCCATTGGGAGATTGTCTTCCACTCTGGAGACTATAAGCTTGCTGAAGGTTCATTTTAAGAAGCATTTATTATTCCCCATTCACCCACTCAAGCACATACTGTCAGTTAGACAGAATTATCTACCACTGCAGATATGAAGGCTTATCATCTCCCAATTTTACAATCTAAGACATAAGAGCAAGCTTTGTTTATAATTCAATATTTCTTGCAGTCTAGCTGCTCTGTGTAATATATATATATATATATATATATATATATATATATATATATATATATATATATATGTGTGTGTGTGTGTGTGTGTGTGTGTACACACATCTATCTATCTATCCATCTATATCTATATATATATATCTATCTATATATATATATATATATATATATATATATATATATATTTGTTAAAAATAGGATGATAAAAGGAAGTTTTAAAATCAACAGATCTGTTTCGACCAGCGCTCTCGTCAGGATGGTTTGGGGTCGCCTACTGCGGGTGTTATATGACCTGATGTTACTGTTTGCACGTGCAGATTGGCTGCACGTGTTATACGGTTTTTTTTTGGGTTGTTTACAGTTCAGGGTGCGTTGCTGACAACGATTTCCATTTGTGCCTGCAGTTGTTTATTATTTCTACTTTAGTATTTAGGGTTTGCTAAGTATGGTTTGCATAGTATTAACCATTTTTCCTGTTGAACATAGGTTGCATCTTTTTGAAATGTTATTGTATGGTGATGCCCTTTTTATGATTTTCCAGGATATGTTATATTTATTTTTTGTCTTTAAGTCTCCAAATATATTGCTGAGTTCTGTTTGGTTTTTGTATTTTTCTTTGTTGAATGACTGTTTATTGTTTGCGTATCTGGTTTTGAAGTGATTTTCAGTTATCCCTATGTATGTTTCTTTTTGTCACATAATGAAAGAGTATTCAACAACGCAGCAGCAGAATACCAAGAGACACTGCAAAAAGCAGGAAAAGGAAAATCACATGGTACAAACCCTCCATATGATGGACGAGTAAAAACAAACGTAGGGAAAGAATTTTTCAAAATTTTGACAGCATCCTTCCAAAAGAACACAATTGTCCAAAATATTCAACAAGAACACCATCAAACTATCATATTCATGCATGCCTAACCTTAAAAATATAATTGATTCATCCAACAAAATGAAAAGCAACACAGCAACGAAGGGTGAAGAAAGGAAATCCTGCAATTGTGCTAAAAAAAGAACAGTGTCCTTAAGCAACAAATGCTTGAGACCCTTGGTTTTGTTCTGGTGGTTAGTACTGTGGTTCTTATTTAACTCCAAAAGGCTCGTAAGACTCATAAAGATTAAAAACTTCTAAAATCACTCTAAATTCTGTAAAACTCTAAAAACTTCTCTGGATCTCAGCTTTTTTTTTTGTTCTTATATTCCATGTGGTTGGGTATGGATAGGCCATACTGTTGGAAAGGAAATATTTTGGGCTGATCTGGGAAAGTTTTGTTTCTTTTTGTTCTCCTTTATTATTCTGGCTTAGTTAGTTTCCTATTATTCAAATAAACGCTTTGTTTTGTTTTACTCTGTTTTGTGGACTCCAGTCTGTTATAGTGGAAATTTGTTTGAGTAGTTAAAAACAAAGATACTTAACAAGCACGCACCTCACCCAAAATTGTAACCCAAAGGACACGTGTTACATAAAGTGTCGGCGTTGTGTTTGAGCCTCTACAGTCATTGGTATAAATAGTGAAGAGCACAGTTGAAAGCACCCTTGTCTTTGGGGTGAGCCAGTGGATGTGGAACGTGGGGAAGACAGAGTTCCCTGGTAACATACTAATTGAGATCTCCTGTTAAGAAAGCACATAATCCAACAATCAATCTTGGGAAAACCTGAAGAGTGAGTAGTTTCTATACCATGAGGTGAGGTTGTACTGTGATGAATGCTGAAGAAATATTCATTGAAGAGTATTCTGACAAAGGAATGTGGTGTGTCTAGATATGTGCAAGCATTGAAACATTCATATCAATGCTAGTGAGAGCACCAGGCCTGTAATCATTCAGCTGGGACGGTTTCTTGACTTGGAGACTGGGCAGATGGGTAAGTTTTTTTTTTACTGAAAATCCCACTAAGCTGTGTAGCATATGATCCTAGAAGTCTTCCCCTGACACAGCCAGGACCAGCTGCTTTATGTAGATGGAGTTTCTTGAAAAGTCTCTCAAGGCTAGTGCCAGAGACCTCCGTGTCATCTGAACCATCCTCTTCCCTAATATTCTTATGAAGGTCGGATACCATATTAAAAAGGTCATCTCTAAGGTCATCATGCTCAAAAACAGCAATAGAAATCATTTAGTTCGTGAGCAAACTTGATTTTATCACTTTCAGTCAAAGAGCAAAAAAGTTACTTTTTGGCTTGTCCTGACAGTATTTTCAGCCCTCACAAAGCATCCCGCATGTTGCCCGAATGAAACTCGTCTTCAACCTTCTCCTTGTATTCTAGTTTTGTTGAGCGACGTTTGCCTCTGAGCTTCTTTTGAACTAGTTTTTCTTTCTGTTTCATCACCAGATTGAAAGGCCTTTTTTCTTTTGGTTACTTGTGGCCTTCAGTGACCTGGATATCCATAGCTTATTGTTGGGATCTATTTTTTTTACAGTTTGGGGGGAATTACCGTATTCTCACAAAATACAACAATGGGAAATCACATCTACGGCTTCATTAATCATTGATGTCTTGTGAAGAATCTAAGAAAACGTCCCAGTCTGTACATCTGTAACAGCCCTGCAATATCTCGATAGCCTCTCCAGACCACATCGTTACTGTCTTTGTTACAACTGGTTCTATCTCTATCTTGGGTCTATAAGAAGGGATCAGATGGACTGTGTCATGATCAGAATTACCAACATTTGAAAGGGGGGGCAGATGTATAAGCTTCTTTAATGTTGCCCACAGCAACGGTCTGCTTGTCCTTGCAGGCGTGTTTTGCACTTAACATATTGCTCGAATTTTGGAAGGACAGTCTGTAAGTCACATGAATTAAACTCTCCGAGTACCAAGTTAGGAGCATCAGGTGAAATACGCTGCAAGGAGCGGACAACATCGGCTATTTCCGTACCTGCTTGAGCTTTGTTGGTCCTTGGGTGTGAGTACGCAGCCGTAACAAACACTTGTCCAAAATTCACGAGGTATACTGCTATAGTATATTACGTTCATGGTCGTGTTTTGTTCACTTCTACTTGCTGATGAGAATCTAACACACACACACACACACGCGCGCGCGCGCGGAGCAAACCTATACACCTTCACCCAAGGGGTGGGAGTAGGGGGCGGCGGGGTGCAAAAAGCAGCAACCAACTCATTCTCCACAGAGTATGAACCTAAAAGACATTACAATGCACTAATGAACAGTATGGCCTAACTGCAGGTCCAGTTTCTTTTGTCGACTGAGAAAAAAAAAGTCTAAACACTCTTTCTACTCAGAACACATAATATCTACGATCGTTTCTGAGTTATTTCAACAGTATCCTGACAAATGTACTCCCTGTTGCCAATGGCATCGATGTTGTTGCACCTGATCGTCTGCACGACGAAGAGAAACCGGAAATCGGATTAGATTATTCATAGGTCACAGGTTCAACCAATCGGTGCCTGGCTGACGCCATCCCGATAGCCGCAAGTTGACTTCATCAGTACAAGGGAAGTGCCGTACTCTAGCTTGTAAGAGTTCGTTGTAGATCCTGTGGTACCTGTTCGGCTTGCAGACGTCAAAATACACCAGGCGGCATTGAAACGAAGAGGATCCTTTTGTTTACAAACATTGAATAATGTAGGAGCAAACAAACAATCCACTGACCGTCAGGTTCAGTAAGTCGTACAGGAACTCAATCGTACGTCAGCAGGCAACATGCTACCAATGGCAGCTTTTCATCGACTAGATTCACACTCAGTGAAGACTCGAACACTTTTATGCCCCACAATGACTAGAACTCGTCAAAAATATCATCTCTCTCTCTCTCTCTCTCTCTCTCTCTCTCTCTCTCTCTCTCTCTCTCTCTCTCTCAGTTGCACAACTCTCATTCTTTTTTGTATAATATCTAAAGAATATCATCAAACATACTCGATTATTAATTTCTAGAACATTGTGCATATCAGTAAGCTTAACCAGTGAAATCGTGACGAGTGTATGCGAATGTAATTCGGGCAGCTTTTACAACAAACCCTCGGCAATGTGCTAGCAACTTACGGAAATCTGGGGTACATGCTAACATAATCTTGAATATTGCAATCGAATTATCAATCGATTCAAAAACAAAACTGAACGATTAGACATACGCTCACTTTCCAAACGTTTTAAATAAATCAACGATAGCACTACTCTGACGGAAAATACAAAGATCTAAGCGCGATAAGTAAAGGAGGCTTGCAACTCGTCATCATTGCCATGACGTCTTTCGCAAAGGTTCCTCCTCTCTTGTCTCCAGTTTAAATTGTTACTCTCTCTCTCTCTCTCTCTCTCCTCTCTCTCTCTCTCTCTCTCTCTCTCTCTCTCTGTGGTGTGTGTGTGTGTGTGTGTGTGTGTGTGTGTTGTGTGTGTTGTGTGTGTCTCACAGCCCCAGTCCACACCAGAACAGCTGAAGGACGGTCAGTGGAACTGCTCAGTGCCACACTGGCCACACACTTCCAGCCACACCTGGCCTGCAACCTGAGAGTGCAGTGCTCTGGGGAGAGGACGAGGAACACTGTTGCTATCCAACCTGTGGCCCTGGTGGCTTCATGGTGGATGACCACTGCTACGTACTGGTCAAACCAGTAGGTTCACTCATGCACGCCGAAGCCAGGGAGGGGTGCAGAGACCTTGGGGTCACTTGGTGACCTTGAACTCTGTGAGGGAGTTGGAAGCTCTGGAAGACATGCTGTGGGCTCGCAGCCGCAAGTTTGACTTCTATGTTGGACTGACTACTGTCCTGGGAAGAACACTCCCCATGTAAGTTTGACTTCTATGTTGGGCTGACTACTGTCCTGGGAAGAACACTCCCCATGTAATTTGACTTCTATGTTGGGCCGACTGCTGTCCTGGGCAGAATACACCCCATGTAAGTTTGATTTTTATGTTGGGCTGACTACTGTCCTGAGCAGAACACACACTCCATGTAAGTTTGACTTCTATGATGAACTGACTACTTACGTGGCCAGGGCACATCTCAGTTAAGTTGGAACTGTGTGCGGGTCTGCCACATGTCCTGAATAATGCCGTATGCATTGGAGTTTGAATTACATGTGGGTCTGATACATGTCCTGAACAACGTTTGTATACATTGAAGCGTGTGTGTTTGCTACATGTCTGAATGACACCGTAAACATTAACATTTGTATTCCATGTCAGGACACCACATTTCTTCCATACAATTAACTCTGCAGGACTATGAATATGTGTATGCTTGACACACACGTCCTTCAACATTTATCATTTCAAGTCAGATTGTATTGTGTGTGTGTGTGTGTGTGTGTGTGTGTGTGTGTGTGCCTGCGTGCGAGCGTGCGTGTGCTTGCGCGCGCGCGCGCGCGCGCGTGTGTGTCTGTATGTGTGTGTGTGTGTGTGTGTGTGTGTGTGTGTGTGTGTGTGTGTGTGTGTGTGAAGGAGAACGAATGCAATCTACTTATTGTGCAATTTAATACCTCAGTAGAAGATCAGCAAGAGCTTTGGATGTTTATGCGCAAAATATCAGTCAGGAAAAGTCACAAAATTGTTTTTTTTTTTCTCTCAACGACTAGAATCAGCATGTAAAATACTTATCGAGAAAGAAACTGAAGAAGAGGCAGAAAAAAGTAAACAGTAAAAAACAAACAAACAAACAGTAAAAGAAAAAAAATTTAAAAAAAAATTAAAAACCCTCTTGAACAGAAAAGTTGAAGGCTCTGATGGCACTGCTGGTGAGTTATTTGAAAATGCTGGAAATACCGTAATTGCGTTCTTCATCAGATTTGTTCAATCTCTCCTTTTTCGACAAAGGGATTTTTGCTGGTAACTAGACAGAAGCAGTCACATTGCCATTATTAAAGAACGTGAAGTCAATGATCCAAGTGCTTCAGGGGCATATCGCTTGGTGGTAGGAGTAGAAAATCATAGACTTGTACACAACTGTAAACTACAAGACTGGTTGAACGTATTGATAGTACAGGTGAGTGTCAATCAGGGTTTAAGAAAGGTTATTCAATTATCGATCAGATGTTAAAACGTTCTGCAATATGCAGATACGGTTTCATGGAATCATAAATTTTACGTAGCTTTCGTTGACTTTGAAAAGGCGTTTCGTTCAATGTCCAGGAACATACTTGGCCAATGCTTCACAAGAATGGAATACAGGAAAAGGTTTATCGATTTATTAAGCGCATGCCTAACTGTTTAAAAGCAAGGGTAAGATGAGGCGAGTTTACAGAATACACACTTTGTACAAAAAGTGTAAAGCAAGAAGATGCATGTAGTCTTGGAAAATGGTATGATGATACGCTGACAGACACA